>CAUYSK010007736.1:0-54221 GCA_963575035.1 Avahi laniger | reverse complement strand
ACCTTAGTGTTGATCAGTTAGTACCAATTTGATGGCGAGTACATGTGGTGTTTATTCTTCCATTTTTGTGATACCTCACTTCAGAGGATGGGCTTAACCTCTATACAGGATGATATAAGAGGTGCTAGATCACCATTGTTTTTTATAATTGAGTAGCATTCCATTGTATACATATACCATATTTTATTAATCCACTCATGGATTGAAGGGCACTTGGGTTGTTTCCAATTCTTAAGAGTTCATCGTATATTAAAGAAACTAACCTTTTGTCATTTATATTGTAAATATGTTAAATTTGTCTATTATCATTTCATGTATATACTAGTTTAATTTTTTATATGACTTAAATTTAATAAATTTATAGTTATAAATTCATCTTTTATTGATATTTTTGGTGTTATTCTTTGAAAATACTTTCCCACATTTTACATATTACCCATGGATATTTTATTCTGGTAAAGTAAATATTAATTTTTATGTTTAATTTTTTTAATTTCCTGAAAACAATGCCAGTTTGTTGTGCGAGGTGGAGAGAACACAATTTATTTTTTATCATGTGGTTCTCTAGTTGTCCCAAAGTGTGCAGATACTTTTATAAAATAAGCTTTTAATTTTAGAATAGTTTTAGGTGTCCAGAAAACTTGCAAAGAAAATACAGGGAATTCCCATAGACCCCAGACCTGATTTCCCCTGTCATTGACTTGTATAGTGAATTTTTCACAATTATGGCACAGATATTGATAATTATTAACTAACATCCAAGGTTTATTAGACTTCCTTAGTACTTGCCTAATACCCATTTTCCTAATCCAGGATCTCATCCAGGAACATACTTAGTCATGTTTTCTTAGGCTCCTATTGGATATGACAAAAATTCCTCAGACTTTTCTTGTTTTTGATGACCCTGGCAGTTTTGAGATGTACTGGTCAAGTGTTTTGTAGGATGTTACTCATTTGGGATTGTTTGTTGTTTTTCTCATAATTGGAGTGAATTGTGGATTTGAAGGAAGAAGACTACAGAGGGAAAGACTTGATATGATGACTACATCATATCAAGAACACATACTATCAACATGGCTCGTCACTGTTGGTATTTACCCCAGTCACCTGGCTGAGACAGCATTTGTCAAGTGTTTTCACTGCAAAGTTATTCTTCTTATCCCTCTGTGTATCGCACTCTTTGGAAAAAGTCACCATGTGTGGCTATACTGAAGGGTCAGAGAAGTTATGTTCCCCCTGTTTGAAAGCAGAATGTCTATAGAAATTATTCAGTATTCTTTTGCACAGGACATTTGCCTATTCTCTGAAAAAGCTCTTTTGGTCCCTGTTCTCCACAGGAGTTAATTCCGGATAGTCACTGCTCCTCCTGTTCCCTGAAACCACCTGATCCTCAATCTTAGCCCCCAGTTACAACTTGGTGCCATTAGTTTTGGTCCAGGCATGTTTTGGGGGGTAACTGTGTCATGTAAACTTTTATTTATTTTTTATTTCAGCATATTATGGGGGTATAAATGTTTAGGTTACGTATATTGCCTTTGCCCCACCCAAATCAGAGCTTCAAACATGTCCATCCCCCAAACGGTGTGCACTGCACCCATTAGGTGTGTATATACCCATCTCCTCCCTTCCCCCTCCCGTCTGACACCCGGTGAATGTTATTCCTATATGTACACTTAAGTGTTGATCAGTTAATATCAATTTGATGGTGAGTACATGTGGTGCTTGTTTTTCCATGTTTATGGCTGAGTAGTACTCCGTGGTATACATACACCATATTTTGTCAATCCACTCATGTATTGATGGGCATTTGGGTTGTTTCCACATCTTTGCAATTGTGAATTATGCTGCTATGAACATCTGAGTGCAGATGTCTTTTTTATAGAATGTCTTTTTTTCCTCTGGCTAAATACCCAGTAGTGGAATTGCTGGATCAAATGGCAGTTCTACTTTGAGTTCTTTGAGGTATCTCCATACTAATTTCGATAGAGGTTGTACTAGTTTACAGCTAAGGAAACTATCATCAGAGTAAACAGACAATCTGCAGAATGGGAGAAAATATTCACATGCTACACATCAATATAGGGCTGATAACTAGAATTTTTGCAGAATGTAGGAAAATCAACAAGAAAAAAATCAAACGCCATTAAAAAGTGGGCAAAGGACATGAACACAAACTTTTCTAAAGACGACAATGGCCAGCAACCATGAAAAAATGCTCAACACTTCTAATCATCAGGGAAATGCAAATAAAACCCACAATGAGATATCACTTAACTTCAGTGAGAATGACTTTTATCAAAAAGTCCCAAAACAACACATGTGGGCATAGATGCAAAGAGATGGGAACATTCTTATATTGCAGGTGGATAAGACTTTTGGTATTGCATAAGGCCATGAGTCACATATTTATGGTCTGGCAAATGTAGCCCTGCTTGTATAAAATAGCTCCTACCTGAACAAAGCCACCATAACATTCAAGGATCATAAATTGCAAAAGCTCCATAGTACTATGCTGAAAACAAACAAAAAAATCTAAAATCACAACTGTAAAAATCAGACCCATACCTCAAAACAGTCTCTACAAGCTACCAAGACTGTTTCACTAAAGTCCAAAAATGAAGTTGCATTCTGGTTCAGTTTGGCCTTTCTGTATCATTACTTTAGTTCCTACCTTCGAAACCTCATCTGTTTCTCAGGGTTCCCTGTCCAAGGCATTGGATTATAATACTACTCTGAAATGCATTGACTATCCCTTTCATCTGAGGAGGAGGAGGGATTGAGGCCAGAGACCAGCGGTGTTCTGTGCGTGGAGCTCTTCCTTGGCGCGGGACACATGTCAGGAAGGGGAAGGAGCCCTCTCTCCTCCACCCTTCAGCCTTCTATGTGTTGGCTTGCCTGTGCCTGTGATTAAAATCTACTGCATTTTTTTTTTCTATTACACTCACTTTTTTCTTCCGTTGCATTTAGGATAAGTGTTCTCTACATCATTGTTTTGTGTCTGCAAACTGAGTTTTGTTTTTCACTTTTATTTGGTTTAGAATATCCTTGTATTCATGAGTATTTCTCTTTTTGTTTTACTTTAGCCCTTTTTGAAAAACCTTATTGTTTTCTTCCTAGACTATTCTGACATTCGATTGTTTCTTAACGGATATATCATCCTGCATTCTATGGGGCTACCAGATATGAATAGTTTTTCCACTTGTCCTGCAGTATTTAATTCAGTTTCCTCTTTCTGCCATATTACTTCACCTTACACTCATGCCCATATGAAGGGATCTTTTCTGACTCAATATTTATAAATGAATCTTATAGGTGAATGTCTTTTTTTTTTTATCTTGTTTTTTGCCTGATCATCTGGTACTTTATTTCCTCTTTTGGTCTATAACTGCACAGCAGGTTGAAATTTACAGGCCTTGGTCAATTCTCTAGTGTCCAGCCAGATATGTTTTCTGACCAACTGATGCAGCACTCTCCAGTTCCCTGGATTTTAGAGACTCTGATAGGGTACACAAAAGTCTAATTTTTAGGATGCAGTTACACTAGAATTTTTCCCTGGCTATTCAACTTGAATATGGATTTCACCACCAAGACATTGGCTTCCTGCTAAATCACGGCACTTTTTCTGCAAGGATGTGAAAAGTTGGCGGATGAAGAGGCTGTGAGAATGAGGACAAGAGTGGAGAAATAAAACAGAATCGACCACACAGCATAGCACCGACAGGGAGAAAAGCACAATAATTGCTAGATCTCACGGTGGAAGAGCCTTTAAGTATCTGAATTTTGGGACACTGGTGGAAAACACAGGAAGTACATTGTCCTCCGGGTGGTCTCTGTTTCAGGATTCAAAGTTGGGTTATGCCCTGACCTGGCAGTAGAATTATTAATTCCTTCCAGACCCTGAAATTCGACTGTCGGTTTTAGTTTTCATTGCTTAAATTCTTATCTTCATTTTTCTTTTTCTACTTCTCTTTCTCCTCTTTCTTCCCTTCTCTCTTTTCCTTGTTCTTCCATACTCTTTTGATAATTTAGTGAGACGGTAGTTCTAGCTTTACATCATTTTAGACCTAAAGCTCATTCAGGGCTCTTTCCACACTCTAGTTTAGAGTCTACATGTCCCGACACACTGTTTTGCAGAAAATTGTTCTTAACCGTGTTCATAAATGTGCCTTTGGAAGTGTTCTATATTTAATAGATTTTGAAAATACCGTGATAAACAAAGTTACAGATGTTGGTCTATTCTAGGACTTCTCGGCGTCTTTAAAATGCCAGT
Source organism: Avahi laniger (assembly GCA_963575035.1). Taxonomy (NCBI): domain Eukaryota; kingdom Metazoa; phylum Chordata; class Mammalia; order Primates; family Indriidae; genus Avahi; species Avahi laniger. Next base: position 49,951 of record CAUYSK010007736.1, on the reverse strand, counting down.
GTATGTGTATTATGAAACACCAAGAGGTATCACCAAGCAGCATGTCCCTAATTTGTTGGACCACAGAATCTGTTATTCCAACAGTGCTCTGCAGATCACTACTTTGGAAGACAGTACACTCACTGTGTACTCTGCACTTAAGTGCCTCTGAGTATTTACTACTTGAAGGCTCTTAGAGAAAAATAATTTATTCAAGCTCCCTGGCTAATATTTTCTGTACTGAAGGAGAAAGAAATTGAGCTCTTGAGATTATGTTAAACTTATTAACTCTGTCTTTGTTTTAAAATTATTGTCCAAGTCAATGACATACAGTTTGATTCAGTTCCAAGATCTCACTGCAAATATAAACAAAGCACGAACTCTTAAGAGTTTCTTTTATTCACTTGCATTATCCCATCCAGTGTTCTGTGTTTGCTTTGTCAACTCTAAATAATGGGTAAGACTAAAAACTGTCCCACGTAATTAGAAACATGCTTATGCATTCATGTCACAGTGTTGTGCCCTGTAGAACTTCATGTCTACTGATTGCTTTATTAAACCATCACCTTAAAAGGACAGAATTAAATATTTGGCTCTGGTTTTTCTAGTTTGATCTCTAGAGTTACATATACAGTAAAACAAACTGGCATCTGTATTATTATGCACCTTAATAAGTCTAGACTTCATAATGATTTTGGAAGCGTTGTGGGGACCTAAATCCAATATTTTTAGAAACAATGTATTGTTTCTTAATAAAGTGTTTTAAAAAATAAATACAGGGGGAAGTCAAAAGAAGTTGGTTATTGGGTACCAAAATACAGTTAGATGGAATAAGTTACAGTATTCAAGTATGGTAGGGAAATTATAGTTAATAATATATTGCATATTTAAAAATAGCTGGAAGAGAATTGGAACGTTCCAACACAAAGAAAAGATAAATGTTTGAGCTGATGGATATCTCAATTACCCTGATTTGATCACTGCACATTTTATACACGTGTCAAAATATCACATTTACCTCAAAAATATGCACAATTATAACAATAAAAAGTAATCACGCAAAAAAATAAGGTAAAAGACAGTTGGGATTTGAAGCACTTCAACAAGAATGCACGACCATCTTAGTAAAACTAAAGTAAGATTATTTTGCATTGCATTAAAGAGAAGCAAAGGACATTCAGGTGGTAAAATTCTTTTATGGCATTGAACTTTAAAATTAAATAAATAAAACTGAAAATAAAAATTCCTTTGTAGGTCTTCCCTTTTGACCTCCTCAAAATGAGCATCTCTGAAATGTGAGCCATGTGCCAGGCTGAGGATTCTTTTGATAATATTTCTGACAATGGGATCTTTTGAAGAAGTTGCTTTCTTTGTCATTTAAATGAGAGAGCAAGTACACACAACTCAAAATTTTAAGCTGCCGATATTACTCTCTGATTTGTTTCCCATATTACATATTTATTTTATTAAGTCAACTTAGCCCAGGGTTATTTCCTAACATCATGTAGCTGAATGTACAAGCTCAGCCTTTATGATGTACAGGCGGGAAATTATTTTCTTGGCCTGAGCTGGAGCCATAATTTCATCTCTGCAGAGGAATCGAAGAAACGTGTCTAGTGTTGTTAGATGCTCGAGCTGTAGCAGAATTCTTTGCCAACACCAACACACTTGGCAGGGGAACTGACTCAGGAGCCCCTGGACTGTTTCGACCTGAGCAGAAACTCCAGTAATAAATTGGGAAGTCAAGGGAACACAGAAGGTATCTAAAGAGATTCAGAAAATACTAGAAAAATATACTCTATTAGTTTTTACTGTTGCATAGCACATTACCACAAATTTAGCAGCTTAAAACAACACACATTTATTATCTCAGAGTTTCTGTGGGATGATAGGTGTCTGGGCACAGTGGAGCAGGGTCCTCTGCTCGAGGTCTCTTGAGGCTGCCACTGAGACAGCACCGAAAGGGTTGCCTTGCTAGTCTAGGCAGAAGACTTGAAAGCACTTCACAGCATGGTGTGAGTACAGAAAAATGGCATTTCTGTGCTGGATTGGAATTCGAAACACTTTCACAAGAACGTAGAGCAAGTTAAGTAAAACTAAATAAAGTAAGATTACTTTGCATTGCATTAAAGAGAAACAAAGGTTACTCAGGCGGTAAAATTCTTTCATGGCATTGAACTTTAAAAATGAATTGAGCTGCATTTTCAAGTGGAGGCTTGACTGGGGAAGAGTCCCCTTCCAAGCTCACTCAGGTTGTTGGCCAACACGGCCCCTTAAATCCAGCTAGAGAGACAAGATCTTTAGAGAGGGCCAGAATCTTAAATAATGTAAAGTATTCATGAGAGTAACATTCCTTCCCCTTTGCCATATTCTAAGACACAGGTCCCATTATACTCAAGAGGAGGGGATCACATTAACAGAAAGGTGGGGAACACCAAGAGGTAAAGATCATGTCTGTTGCCAAGAATACCATGTTCTTCATTAAGGAGGAACCGTTCATCTGATGGGCACTTAGGGTGATTCTAAATCTTGGCTATTGTGGATAGTGCTGCAATAAACATGGGAGTGTAGATACGTTTTCGATATACATTCCTCCCCTCCTTTGGAAATATACCTAGCGGTGGGATTGCTGGGTCACATGGTGGTTCTATTTTTAGTGTTTTTAGGAACCTCCATACTGTTCTCCATAGTGTTTGCACTAATTCACATTCCCACCAACAGTGTACAAGGCTACCCTTTTCTCCACATCTTCACCAGCATTCATTATTGCCTGTCTTTAGGATAAAAGCTATTTTAACTGGAGATGATATATCATTGTAGTTTTGATTTGCATTTCTCTGCTGACTAATGATGTTGAGCATTTTTTCATATACCTGTTGCCATTAAGGCTCTTAATGCACCACCTTGTATTTTGACTACTTTAAAAATGATCAAGAGGAGATTGGCAGGGTTTAAACAGAGCTACGATAGTTAAAGAAGTTACTATTTATTGAGTATGAATTATATGGCAGGCATTGTCCTAGTCGCCCTGAGGTTGGTATTCATATCCACATTTTGACAGATGGCTAAACTGAAGTACTGACGGGGATGAATAGTGGAGAAAAGAACTGAAAGAATCATGACACTAACAATGATCTGCATATGCAAATGCAGATTTCTGGAGGTGGTAGGAGGGGAACGATCTGAGAGAAAAGAGAAGATTGGAAGAGTCTGGGCTGAGCCAGACCAGTGTAGAGAAGCAGAAATCTACAAAGACTCCTGGGAGGGGCAGAGTGAGTTGGTGTGGACATTTGAAGAGAGGAAGGGCATTTTGGGAAGAAATCCTGCCATGTGTTGAATAATGTGATTCATGCATGCTTCATTGTCTTCTCAAGTGTTCAGTAAAAACTTACATTGCTTTTCTTGACTTTTTACGTCCATCTCTGTTTCAGATTTGGCATGGGCACTATTGCCGAGCGGCTCGATTGTTTAAAAATCTGGATTATGTTGTTAATGTTTACCTTAAAAAATAACAATTGTGTTCATATTTCCCAGGGATTCTGTGATTTCTTCAGGATGGGAGAAAGTCTTTAATATACCTCTTGCAATGCTTAGCTTTCCACATAGATATTCTTTAAAATAGTAAGCGTCAATATTTAAAACAACATTAAGAAGGACCAAAAGTTGATTTGGCATAGATTTAAGCCTCCTAATAAATTCAAGAGATGCCCATCATTTAATCTCATACTGAGTTGTAAAGATCAAAGTTTTAAATTCTACACATTAAAAAATAATCTTCTAATTAATATTTTAGCGTGCCTTTTAAGTGACTATTTTTCTGACAAAGTAATGCATTCATTGCAGAAAATCTGGGTAATACAAAAATGTATAAAAAAGAACATTAAAAATCACCCATAATCTTGTCACTCTGTAAATAGGTTGTGGCATATTTCTTCCTACATGTATACATCTGTGCTTTTATCCATGTGTGTACATCCTTTTAAATCTATTTTTACTTGGTGTCGTTTTACATCTTCACATTTAAAAATAGACTTTTGAGACACAATTTTAAGTGTTTTCATAGCTATGGTCTATTTAAATAATTTTAGATAATTCATTTTATAGATAATCTATATTTTGTTTAACCAAGCCCTCGTTTTATAAATAATAATGGGGTGAATATCCTTGAATAGACATATTTCTCTGTAGCTCAATCTATTTCATTAGGATACCTTCTTAGAAGGGCAATTACTGGGAAAAATGTAAACACTTGTTCAATAACCAAATTTTTGTGTAACGAGTGTAGACGCACTTAAAGAATCAGAGTACAAAAGCGAGAGAGAAAACAGTGTTTTTTCTTCACATCTCCAAACCCCTAACCTTCTTTGCCCTTCTAGAAGCAAACTTATTTACTGCATTTGTATGTATATAAATTTCCCATCTCTCCCTCTCTTCTGTTTTCTCTTACAGAGATGTAAATGAGATCCTACATACCGTGTCCTATAGATTGTCACTTTCCAATATGTCTTGGAGTATACTCATGATTAGCAGATGCAAATTAAAAAAAAAAATAGCTTGTGGTATCTCACTACATGCACTATAATTTGTTTGACCTGTTTTCTTCTATATAAATTCCCTCCCATAACCTCAGTCTTTTGCTATTACCGAGATGCTTTAAGGAATGATCTTCTCCCCTGTTTTTTGTGAAAATGTGCAAATCTATGGTACTGTTCTTTAATATGATTTTGGATATAGATACACATCTGTATCTAGGACTATGTCTTAACCTCCTTTCTGTTCCTGCTCAGGAACTGTCATTTCTTAGATTCTCAATGTCCAGTTTCACTTTATACCATATTCCTGCTTTCTTTTGGGAATGTTCCTCACCACGTGATATGCATCCTTGATGTGACAATACATTCAAGTGTCTTCCCTCACATAATGGGCTCTAAATATGTCCCTCGGGGTTCTTCTCCCAGATTTTCAACTTCTCACTGCCTAGGTTTGGCCACGAGAAGGTATGTATTCGACCTCTACTCGACTAGTCAGATTCGTTCTTGAGACTTTTGAATCTCGAGCTGTGGACACTAGAAACGAAGATCAATGCTGTTTGTTCCTTTAGACTTTTCAGGTGAAGTCTGAGTCAGGCTGCCAAACAGCATTTGTTTCTGAGACCTTCTACCATGAAGAGGTCTGCCTTAGCCTGATCCTTCAGTGCTTCCTTCCAGCCTGTGAGCTCCCAGATACTCTTTCTCTGACAACGTCTCTTCTTCCCCTTTCTTGAATTAGCCAGAATTGGCTTCTGTTCCAACCAAATAAACCTACTGAATACAAATATTAGCAGTATCTTCCTTCTACTTGTTTCCAGTGTATTTATTCTTTGTTATTTAGGTGTCATTGGTGTTAGTTCCACTTTAATTAGTGACAAAGCCAGAAATAGAAGTTAGGTTTCATGGTTCCTTTTCATGTGTCATTCACTCTATTGTGTTTCTTATATAAATCCATCCAGAAGTAAAAATGGGTTGCTAAAATCATTTTCCATTCCTACATTTTCTTTTTTAAAAAATAATGCTCACAATAGATTTCTCACTCCATGTAAAATGGCATATGTAATATGATATATTTTCTAGGGGGAAAAGTGTTTCTGTATTACGAAAAGAGCTCTGAGAGTCAACTACTATGTAGAAGACAAACAAACAAATGAATACCAGTGTTTTGAAACTCCACCTGAAGGGGAAAGTTCTTATGCACACATTATTCTCATTTCAACTTCTGTCTCCCAACCTTCTCAGTCCCTGGATTTATAAAAAAAATAATAAATAACATTTCACATGTCTTTAGATTTAGTAAAGCACTTTCATATACCTCTCCTCACTGTAGTCTTACAACAATACTGGATGGTAGGTATTTATCCCAGGTTAATATTATAGATCAGAAAACAGAGCCTATGAAAAGTTAATACCCAAGATCACACATCAACAAACGCATGTACCTGGACTTAAACTCAAATCAGAGTCTGCCTTGGTTTCCTAATACCATGCTGCCTTAGCTATTTTATTTTTCATTTTGGTTGTTCTGTATCTGAAGGTAGTATTTATTCGTATACTTGGGGTTGCTTGATGAAAACAGAAAGATCATTAATAGCTTGATAAAAATAAGAAGGTATAAGGCCGGACGCGGTGGCTCACGCCTGTAATCCTAGCACTCTGGGAGGCCGAGGCGGGCGGATTGTTTGAGCTCAGGAGTTCGAGACCAGCCTGAGCAAGAGCGAGACCCTGTCTCTTCTAAAAATAGAAAGAAATTAGCTGGACAACTAAAAATATATAGAAAAAATTAGCCGGGCATGATGGCACATGTCTATAGTCCCAGCTACTCGGAAGGCTGAGGCAGAAGGATCCCTTGAGCTCAGGAGTGTGAGGTTGCTGTGAGCTAGGCTGACGCCACGGCACTCACTCTAGCCCGGGCAAAAGAGTGAGACTCTGTCTCAAAAAAAAATAAAAATAAAAAAATAAGAAGAAGGTATATTACCTTCTTATATTTGTATGCAACTTTAGAAAAGCGGTATCTACTTTTTATTCTTCTCTAAAATTTAATCTGACCCTAGATCCTTTTTTGGGGAGGTCTGTTTTCTGAGGGAGAGATTAGTGTTTCTATACCTGATAATGTCACTGTTTTCTTAAGTGTTTCTATCTTTCTGCCTCTTTCCACCCTGTCCATTCTACCCACCAACGCAAACAGTCATGTTTTGCCTTGGTTTTGCCCCTTGTTGCTCTCTTAGGTAAGAGGTTGTTGTCTAGCTCTCCACCTTTCTAAGTCTATGAGCTGAAATCAGGCCTTCGTACATTCTCTTGCATGTAATAGGTACTTAAAAAAATATACCTGGACATTTGAAAGGTACTGAGTAAATAATTACTGGATAAAAGTTTAATTTTACTTTGAGCTATAGGGATACAGGTCTTATTCATGTTGGAAGCATGAAAATATACTTGACTGGCTTTTCTGTGGTTCTTATCGCAGTGTGAATATGTGTGTGTGCTTGTGTGTGTCAATGTGAGTGTGTTTGTATGTGCGAAATGTGTGTGTTGCCCCTTAATTCTGAGGAACAGTTTCTGATAAATTCACCCTTCCCTTCCATTTGCTTAGCATGTAGCAATTTTTAAAAATTTATTAATGTTTTTATTTGCAACACACTTGAATTTTACTTAGCTCTAGATCGGTAATAGGGAAAAGGGTCGACGAAATTACAGAAACAATTTTGAACTATGCGGAACTGGATAGGGGTTTAACTTGCTTCATCGTGATTATGACACAATATTAACCATATCCATTGAGAGAAGGTTGGCTGATGAATTCTTACTATTTATTTACAAAGCTACTTCCTGAATCTCAAAGGTTTCAAAACCAATCCTATATGCAAAAGCCTCCAGAAGAATGCAAAACTAAAGAATTAAAGAATTACACTCTAATATCAAAATTACACTTGTATTATGCTAACATGGTAGAAAAATTAGGCACAACAACATTTCAGGATGTAAAAGGATGGCTAGATGTACTTTACAAGGTTTGAGTTTTAATATTAGCTGTATTATTTCCAATTAATACTGGAAACATATTGTTATATTTTCCATTAATGCAAAGGTAAAAGTATTTCCTCACTAATAATAATAAATGGTAGCATTTAGCATATAAATGGTGCAAGCTCTTAAATTACCTTTACTTTTGCTATGTGAGTGTGGCCGAAGAGAATTTAATGCATTTTCTACACGGTATAATTTTATCTTGCTCGTACAATGTGAGATGAGTAATAATGATATTCTAATATTAATATAGGTACAAAATATACATATGGATGAATAGTAGCCATGTTTTTCAGACCTCCTTGCCAAGTCATATTAAAATGACAAATAATTGCAATTGCTTAACAGCGAGATGGTGCAAGATCTGGAGTCAAAAGCACATTAGGGACCAAGAGCGCCCATTTGTTATCCTTTGTCAGGAAAACATGGCTCCTGATGAAAGTGAACGAAGAAATACCGATTGAGGACCGCGACACTAAACCTTCTTCTCGACAAGAGTCATGCTGTGGGTGTTCATAAGAGGATTGAAAGGTGAAGACAGAGCTTGGGTTCTTAACATCTTTGGGTAATCTGGATTTGCCTTTTGTTTGATTTTTAAAAAATAAAATCTGATAATTTTGAGGGCTGGAGAGAAGCATGGCTATAGAAAAAGAAAGTACAGTATAAAAATAGAGTGGAGCCATTCCAAAGACATTCCAGGGTCAACACGCTCAGCAGCAAGGATTCCTCGGATAACGTGTGACCATGTTATTTAAAATCTAAACAGCTCTCAAATCAGAATCTGGCTACCTCTTATAAAAGAAAAAAACTTTGCTATTTCTTCTTTCTACCCGTTAAACATTCTTTCCCCTCTTAATTGCCTTCTCTTTTTGAAAATTATTGTTTCTCTACAGCAAAATATTGCTGTTAGAAGAATTTTTTGACCGGGAAGATGAGTAGCCTGTTAAAAGGAAACACGAAAATGTAATTCTAGTTCAAGGACTCCTCGGCACAATTTTCAGAAAATTATGACGACTTTGTTATCATCCAAGGCATATACAGTTTCATTGCCTTTTATACCTGCTAATTCCTATTTCAGCAGTATTTAAGACGAGCAGTTCCTGTCTAAGATGGTGTGAATATACATGTACATTTTTATAGACATATAGAAAAATTACATTGTAGTTTCTAGCAATTTAGCCAGTATTTATGCATTGCATATCATGTACCAGGAACGGTGCTAGGTATTGAGAATATCATTGCTCACAATCTGTTGGAGAGAAAAATAGCAAGCAAATAATACAACTATCACTAATTGAACATACTGTATAGAAGACACCTTGTTGAGTTTCACATACATAATATCTCATTTAATAAAACAGCCATCTGATATAGATGACGTTATTATTGCCATTTTAGATAGGGACTCTGAGGCATAGGGGTGTTTAGCATATTGTCCAAGATCATACAGGTAGGAAGTGCTAAAGTCAGATTTTGAACCTAGATGGATTCTAGACTCTATGTTCTTAACCGTGATATTTTGCTGCACAATTCAATACAACCAGAATAAAAGCAAGTAGAAGCAACTATGGCAGCACAAAGGAAGTTGTGATTGCCTGGGACATGCAGTAGGAGCAGAGAAGCACGACGAAGAAGGGAAAAGAGATATATACAGCAAAGGAAAACTTGCAGGGACTTCTGAGTATCAAGTTACTTACCATCAGTAACTGTAAGAGAGCATGACATTTTAGTTTTGCTGCCATATTTGTTATTGTTTATTTCAGTATTGCTTTTTCCTTGTTTCTACAAGCTTCGCAAGTGGGCAAAATAAAAATTGGCATTGGGGGAAGGAGAATGGAAGACGAGATTAGACAATAGAAATTTATAGGTTTTATTCCAAATGAAGTGAGAAAATATCCTTTCTATTTCCCCAAGTTAATAAAGATAGTTCAGAAAGTGGAGGAAACTGCAGCTTATTGACAGAAAAATATAATCCAGGATCAGAAAAAAAACTGAATAAATAAAATTGTACCATTCTTGAACTATTCAACTTAAATTTTTTATATGTATGTGTGTATATGTGTGTGTGTACATTAAAACCTGACTTATACTACTATTTTAGCCCATTTGTGCTGCTGTAACAACATATCTGATACTGGACAATCTGTAAAGGGCAGAAATTTATTTGCTCACAATTCTGGGGGCCTGGGAAGTTTAAGACTAAGGTGCCAGCATGTGGTGAGGGTCTTCTCACTGTGTCCTCACATGGTAAAAGCGTGAAAGTCAAAAAGGGACAAACTTCCTTCACCAAGTGCTTTTAAACCAGCAAGAATCCATCCATGAGCAGAACCCTCATGACCTAAACACCTCCCAAAAGGTCCCACCTCCCAACACTGTTGCATTGGGATTAAGTTTCCAACACATGCATTTTGGGGGACATGTTCAGACTGTAGATTACATGCATTAAAAGTTCACTTATCCTGAGTTTAGTTACCCGACCACCTCAACTACATTTGATAGAGCCAATAACCAGAAAGTGAGAAAATAAGACTTCTGAGTAGCCTAAATGTTATCCCTTCAATAAAACCAATGTGTGAGCCCACAGGTCTTCATACACAATTGTAGTGAGGACCACATAGCCTGACCCAGAGCCTTCGTTCTGGAGCTAGTATACCTGAAGGGGCTTCTTAGGTTCTCACTTAGGGCTAAGTGTCTCTTAATTCCCAAACTTGCATATCATAAGTGGCAGGTTTCAGGGATGGAAGAGTTGGTGTGGAAAAGGCTACAGACGAGTACAGTAATTTCAAGTAAAAGGAAAAACTAAGAAACAAATGATTAAGAAATTAAGAAAAGGTCACTAAAATCCAATAGCTCCCTATCTCCCAAGACCTCACACATACCGGAAAATAGCATATTATAACAACAGAGACTCCTAATGATAACTCCAAAATATTAAGAACATACGAGATTATATCATATGTTTAATATATATACTTTAGTAAAATTTTTATCCAAATTGTGCATGTAAAATTGTAAATAATCTTGACATTTAAAACTATTTAAAGGGATAGACAATAATTTACTTAGGATGAACACATACTTTAGTAACAACTGCAACATAAATAAGATGCAATTATACTTCACATATTAAGAAAGACATTGTAGATATCTGTCATTGCTATTCTATTTCTGGCAATAGCCATGATATTTGGGGGAGATTTTCCTATCTTCATCTGAAATAGTTTGAGGCTCTACCTCTAGCAGTAGGGCAGAGCCCATGATCCAGCTTTAAACTAATCAAGGTATCACTCAAGGTATCACATTTTTCCAGTCACACAGTGTTATGTTCAAAGACGCATGTGGTTGACCCAGTAGGAGTAAATCTCAGAATGACTGCTGGAAATGCTAAGTGAAATGTGATCCTCTTTCTTTCTGGAAGCCACACTGGAAGAATGCAGATCTATGAGTTGCTGACTACCACCTACCTTGTGACCCCCACGGGAGAGCCAATCTGACCATGAGGTATACACGGAGGATGTATACCTCATGGTATACATGAGGTAAGAGAAAGAGGGAGAAGCCAAGTCTTGATAATGTTGTATAGCTTTGTGAGCAAATCTGTTCTCTTTTTGGCCACGCAATCTGGTAGCTTTTAAAATTTGTGATGGATAGAATTCTAACCAATTCCATAGATAATATATGCATGGAAAAAAATTAAAAAGAACTACAACCTCATTATTGGTGGGGATGTGGGAAAAGTATATATACACATCGAGGTAGAAATATAAAGTGCTATAGTTTTTCTGGCAACATCCATTAGCATTCATCTTACTCCTGGGAATTTATACATTAGAAATGACAACATACATGAGTCATATATTTCTAAGAATTTAAGTTGTTTATCGTAGCATTTTTCGTAGCAGCAAAAAGGCGGAAACAAAACGAATGCCCATGAGGGGGGTAATGGCCGAATGCGTGACAGCACCGTCACAGCACAAGAGTTATGACTATTATGTGGCTTTAAAAGAATGAATTAGAGCTTTACTGCATGACGTGGAAAAATTTCCACGAGGTATTGGAGAGTGAATATCAAGATGTAGAAAAGGACTGTACCATGAACTCATTTTTTTAAAAAACCAAGACAATCCTCAACATGCGACTATGCATAACTATATAGGATTTGAAACTACAGAGAAAATATGAATAGCATTAGATTTTTAACGTGGATTATTTGGGGGGCTATGTTCAATGTCAAGAGGGAAGAGGGAAGAATAAGAGGGAAACAAGTTGAAAAGGAAAAGGGAAATATATACTTGAAAGAAGCATGTTTTAGCTGATACTTAAATATTTGTGTAAAATTATGTGGATATGGAATATATGCATGTATGTTAGGTATTCTATGTATGCATAAAGAAATTAAATACAAAAAAGCATTTAAGGTAGACTCTAGTTTTACTGTTAGATCCTGTTTTAAAAAAGAAAAGAGTAATAGCTGATTGAGTTTGAAGACATCGTGTGCCATTTTGTAATGGGTAAATTTGTCAGACTAACTGTACCAGAACTGGAGGGTAGCCCGAGGTCCATACTTCGAGACCACTGTGTTCAGTTGCTTAAGACCTGGGCTTTCACAGAGGAATATCTGGTAGTTCTGGGCATGTTCATCACATGATAGCACCAAGGGCAAGAAGCAGAGAAGGGCAGAAGAGAAACTTATACAAATGTTCTCACATCTCACTGGTGGTGAGTTTGATTTCCCAGTGGGCTGGTGTGATCTTTTCCTACTATATTTTCAATATCTACTTCAGAGTCATTTTATATTATATAAAAATTATATTATGCTTTGGTCTACTCTACTCACATTGTATTACATTATGCTACATATTATTAAAATATTCTACTTACTAGACTCTTATTATGTTATATTGTTTTGTGTTATATTTTTACTATACTATATTGTTTTTGGGTGATATATGCCTTTCATTAAATTTAAGCTAAATTGAATTTTAGGTAATTTTAAGTAATTTTTAATTTAAATTTAATTTTTAAGTTAATTTTTAGTGAAATTTAACTTAAATTTAATGAAATACCTTTCATTAAATTTAAATTGCCCACCACCTGATTTATTTTTTGTTTTGTTTCATTTAGGACCTGAGTTTGGGGTATAATGTTTAAAAGTCCTTCTTTTCCTATTATTGCAATAGAATTTAAAAACCATAAAAGTAGTCATTTAAAAATGAAAAATGCAGTGTTTTTTGGTGCATTCACAGAGTTTTACAACTATCACCACTATCTAATTCTAGGACATTTTCATCACACCAAAGAAACCCTCCATAATCACCAGCAATCACTCCCTATTCTGTCCTCTCGCCTACCTCCGGCCACCACTCATTTACTTTCTATCCCAATGAATTTGCGTATTCTGGACATTTCTTTTTATTATATATATATATTTTTAATTTTCAAAATATTACAGGAGCACAAATGTTTCTGGTTACATGTTTTGCTTTTGAAATGCTTGTGTCAGAGTTGTAAGTACGCCCATCACCCAGATAGTGTTCATTGTACCCATTAGGTAGGCTTTTGCCCATCCTTTCCTTACCCCTCACCCCCTCACCCCTGCTTGATTTCCACTGAGTTTTACTTCCCTCTGTGCACATGTGTGCTCATCAATTAGTTCCAACTTAATAATGAGTACACGTGCTGTTTGTTTTTCCATCCTTGAGATACTTCACTTAGGAGAATGGTCTCCAGGTCCATCCAAATTACATGGAGATTCCTCAAAGAACTAAAAGTACACCTACCATTTGATCCAGCAATCCCATTACTGGCCATCTGCCCAAAGGAAAAGATTTCTTTCTATCAAAAAGACACCTGCACTTCAATGTTTATTACAGCACAATTCACAATTGCAAAAACATGGAATCAATCCCAGTGCCCATCAGTTCATGAGTGGATTAACAAAATGTGGTACTATGTATAGCGTGGAGCAATATTCAGTCATAAAAAAGGATGAATTAATGCCTGAAAACATACGTTCAACATCTGATGTTGTTTTTGATCATATTTTTTACTAACTGGTAAATTTTTAAAAATTGCATATATTTGCTGGTACAATTTGTTATTTCACAGTTGACATAACTTATCTTCTCAGGTACACTATTTCTCAAACTCTTAGGACTAAAACAGTAAATCAAGCCAAAATCAATTATCACATTTTTGCTTTTAGCAAACTAAAATACGTACATACTAGCAAGTTCTACTTTGTGATATTTAAACCAAAGAGAGGTAAACCTTTTCTTCCTCTAGTCTAAAGGGCTAAGTATCATTTTCTGCACCAAGAATAACATTCATTTCCTTCCAGGGATACACTCATCTTCCAGAGTACGGTCCAGATTACGGTTCCAGAAACAAAAGTCCTTTATTGATATATTGGAATCCAGGCTATTCAACTTCATTTGTTAAGTGGGGAATGCATGGAACGAGGGAGATAAGAAATCGTAATGTAAAGGGTCATATGTCACATAATGCAGGGACATTTATTACAGTTTTTGCCTAAACTATTGTACATAGGTTGATTATAGACTAACGCAGAAACACTTTTCTTGTAAAATATGCAAGACTCATGTACTAAGCAGAAAAAGATTGGGGATCTAGTTTTGGCTATACAGAGAATTATTTGTGTGGTCTTGGACCAATCTTCTGATTTCTGTCTGCCTCAGTTCCTTTTACTATAAAATGAAGAGAGTTAGACATGGGGACTTAGAAACTCCTTTTAATTTTTGCACTATATTTTAATGTGGAGAAATCACTCTCAACAAAAATGAGTAATTCAAAAGTCAGAGTTAGCATGGGTATCAGAAATTGTGAGAATGAAGGAAATAGTGGAGAGTTTAGAAATATTTTTTTTCCCCAAAAAAGAAAGGCATTTAAATTCTGTTGTATGAAGGATAGACTCATGCTGTTGGATGTAGCTCTACACTTTTGTTTCTGGGACCACTTATTCCTAAACTGTTCTATCTAGGCTGCTGCCTAATCTCTTAGAAGATTTTGAAGGATGGAGATCTCATAATTTTTTCAGACAGTTTCGTGAAAAAACATGACTGTTGTTTAAGCATCACCATTAGAGCCTATTCCTATGTAAGCAAGAATTATCAAATGCGTGGTTAATATAATATTTCACAAAATCAGGTCTCTTGCTTTGCCATATCATGTTTGTCTAAGAAAGTGAAACCTTGAAAGACAGGTTTATCTTCAAGCTATATAAACAAGAATATTTCTTCAATATTGTTTTTAAAAAATCAGAAAGCATATCTTCAAAAGGCAAGATAATACCAGGAGTTTATTAAATAATCAACTCCTTAAGGATGTTCTAAATATACTCACATTAAGTCCAGTCTTCTACACTTTTCTCCCTATATGTCTACAGAATTTTTACAGTAATATTTGATGTGCCTAATGAGCTTCTGCAAGAACTTAAATCCTTGTAGAGTACATGAGATATGGAACTATATCACTTGCTACACTAATTACTGAAGCAAAAAACATCACGTTAGAAACGTTTTCGAAGTTAAGCATTGAAATAAGGTCTTTCTTATCACTGTTCTAAATCTGTAACTAATTGAAATATATTATTTGCTGGGAATTCTACTGAATAATAATCCTGCACATTATTAACTGAGAATAATGCCACTATTTTTCCCTAGTATCTTCCAATGAATTTGAGTTAAAGTTGTCAGGCCATCAATACTCTGCTATTCCTTTCCCCCTGTGTACTACAATCTTTTTAACTTCCTTGTCATTTGCGGTTCCCTGTGTGTCTCTAAAACAACCACTCAAGTACCCCTGCCAATTTCTTAAGCACACACACTTATGCATGTCGTAAAAGGAGTATCATCAAGCCTTGATTTGAGATCATCAGATATATATGTTCCCCTGTGACACCAACCAGCAAAGAGATCCTTCCAAAAAAACCTCCAAAGAAAACGAAAACCTCCAAAGCATACACTTAACCAATCGCACAAAGAAGTACAAAAGAGCAGAGAGAGCAATTAATTTGTGACTCATGACAACCTGCTTATTTCTTCACACACAAAAGTTATTACCCTTTTCTAAGCAACAATCTTACACAATTATTGGCCATAAAATTATCCATAAAAGCTGTTGAAGATTCTGAATAATTAAAATTGCCTTCGGTCATAACTGAATTAAATACTCAAAGGTGATATGTTAATATTTTCCAACCCTTGTGTTTGCCTTAGACTTGAAAAACTAGCCTAAAATGAGCTTTCTCAAAGTGGCATAATTAAATGGCATTTATAGTTTTAGTGGAATTGTTACATTTTTAAATAATGAAATAATTAAAAATAATTCAGTGTTTCAGGCTAATGTATATATTAATTTTCATATTACTGTATAACATGCCCTTAAGTTTTTCTATTTTGTTCTATTCCAATCTTTCCCTTTCCCTACTTTAATAGAAAAAGCAATGCAAGGATGCCATGCAGACAAATGTATAGCAGTCCTGGTAGCATTTAATCTCTTTTTAAAGAAATGCAAATATTGCTGCTGATGGTATTGGAGCCTTGTCCAGTAATCAACTGCGGAGCTTGCTCATCCATTTTTCAAGCTGCGTCCGTTACAATCAGTCACTGAAAATTGTGATCTAGAATATTCGCTCTTTGCGAAAACAATAGAATTAAACTACAGGGCATTGGAAAATTGCTTTCATATTCAAGCAGGGCTACACATATACAGACACCTTGTTGATGATTTTACTACCTCGAAGAAAATGTATTGCTACTGCCACAAGCCTGTCTTTTGGCACTTTATCACTTACAAGTGATGATAAAATTGCGACAAAGAGACTTCTTTTTAATCTTATAGGTCACTGCTTGTAGTCTGGAGTATCCACCCTTTTGTCCTCTCATTTAAGCTAGATAAGGTGGAAAATTCCCTTCAGTTGTCTGTAAATTTAATTTAAACAGTATCAAACACTGACTTTGCCTTCTGATTTTCAAGTCCCCAGATCTTCTAATATATCAATTGTATTTCTTCGTATTTTAAAATTAATTTTTAGAAAGAGTTCTGAATGTGTTTGAAATGGCTCTGATAAAACTAAATTACTGGATGGATTGTGAAGGGCTCAAATACTTTTATGAATCACAACGATAGAAGGTAATCCATTTGGCATCATGAGAATGCTGATCACTAAAGTGATTTTGTGACTGAGTTTCTTTTCATTATTAAAACCGTCAGTTTTAACGAACTAATCATCTAAGGGTATTTAGACAGATAGCCAATGTCGCAACGTATAGTTGCCAAAAAAAAAAAAATATAGATATTTCCAAATAAACTTCTCTAACCATCGAGACCTTATGAGGCATTTAAACATTCTTGATTTTCTTTCTCATTAGCTTTGATTTCAGCTTGAGTGCAGGGCCCACATCTTATGTGGTTGTCTAGATAGGCATGTCGTCTTGCACTGTGGATATGGCTCTACATAGTTGCATTTGGAGATTACAACTCATACTTTGTGTTTTATTATGTGTGGCTCTCTGTGCAATCATGTCTTTGTTGAATGACTTACAGACTCAAATATAAAGAAGAAATGGCTGGGAATTTACTCAACAGTTACTCCCCTTTCCTTTATTCCTAACATCAAGGTAAAAGCCTTGTCTGGTAAATTGGAAAAAGAGAAGACCACTTCCCACTGTGCTGACCCTGGATAAAAATACAGCTCTCGAAAGTATACTCAGAGGTAAACCAAATGAACAGATGCCCTTTTGGCCTGTCTATAGGCTTGCATTTTAAATGTGATTGTGTTTATAAAATATGTCTTAGTTGGCACGGAATTATGGTGACTATTCAGTACAACTTTGTGCAGTGTCTAGACCTGTACTCTGAATGAAAAACCATGAATAGGTATTAAGTAATATTTAATATAGCTAGAAGATTATCACAACCTCAACCTCAGGTGGTTTCTGTTTACACATACAGACTTCAGTCTAGTTTTATTCTGGCAAGAGTGTCAGCAAATGCTGCCTCGTGATTGTAGCTCCCCAATACTTACCCGCAAATCATAAAAATACATGTAAATCCTAAATAATTTCATTTCTTCTCTGAGTCAAAAGTTTTATTTTTGCTTCGAGCAGCTTCTTTTGAGTTTTCTCCATAATTATAAAAAATGTCTGTCTGTGTGACCAGAAATTCTTTAATGGTGAATGCTTAAAGATTCTAAACGAGGAGTAATTGGGTCATTTGTAAAAATATCACAGCTTGTGCCTTGCTAAAGAATGTTTTTGCTTTATGCAAATGGGGAGGGACTCTTAGGATTTCCTTAAGAAAATGAATAGTTCCTCAAGGAAATGTAGCAAAAGCTTTTAAAGCAGAATCTTCCTGCTAAAACTTTGCTTGAAGAGAAATTATCATTATTTTGGGGGCTATGGGAGAAGGTTCAGAAGCTTCAGGTGGTGGCATGACTCAGTAATTTTACTAGGAACTAAAGTTTATTTCTTTAGACTTGCAGGTCTAGAAATTGGATTTCATTAGTAAAATCAAAGGAGATTGGGTTGATAATGGGCTTATGTTCTATGAGACTGATATAAGAATCAAAAAGTCATTTTGTTAATTTTAATGTGGAAATTTAAAATTCTGGTGCCTGGGATACATACATTTCTTAATGAGGTCATCCCTTTTCCATAAATGCGGATTCCTGGAAATTCCGGTAGAAATTTCCTTTAGCGAGCATGGATTAGTGCAAACCTTCGGGAATGTTTTATGGTGAAAGTGTAGGGTGATATGCTTTCTCCCCAGAAGAAGACAATTCTCTCGTATAGGAATACTTGCATATCAAAGACTTAGTCTGTCTTTTACTATACTGTTCTAGACATAAGGCTAACATTTTTATTTCCCAGATACACTTTTCCATGTAAGCCAACATCATTAGTTGGTCATTGGTTCTTTAGATACATATTTATAATGGACAAAGCTGAAAGTTAAGTCCAATTTCTAATGGAATTGAAACTTAAATGAAAATGAAATAACCTTGCTTAGGTATAATTGACATTCAACAAACTATACACATTTAAAGTGTACGACTTGGTAAGTTTTGACATTTTACACACCCATGAAATCATCATTGCGATCAAGACAGTGAACATAGCCCTCATCCTCCAAAATTTCCCGTGATCTTTTTCCTGCTCTCTTCCCTAGATCACACCACAACAAAACACCCATGTGCTTTCCATCATTTTAGGTAAATTTGCATTTTCTAGAGTTTTATATAAATGGAATCATATAGTACGCACACTTTTTTCCTAGCTTTTTTTCACTCAGCATAATTATTTTGAGATTCTTCCATTTCGTTATGAGTAAATAGCTCATTCTTTTTGTTGCTGAGTAGTATTCCATTGTATGGACGTACCACAATTTTCTATTCTTTACTTACTGATAGATGCTGGGCTGTTTCCAGGTTTTTGGCCATTACAAACAAAGCTGCTATGAACATCAGGTACAAGTCATATCCGAGGACATATGCCTTCTTTCTTCTTGGTAAAAACACCCAGAATGGCTGGATCATTTAATATTTCGAGAAACTGCCATCCTATTTCCCAAAGTGGTTACACTGTTATGCATTTGACCAACTGTGTTTGAGAGTTCTAGTTTCTCCAAACCTGTCAGCACCTCTTGTGGTCAGTCTTTTAAATTTTAGCCATTCTAGCGGGTGTGCCTTTGTGGTTTTAATGTACATATCCTTAATGGTATTGAATATCTTTTCATGTGCTAATTTGGCATCCATATATCTTCTTTGGTGAGGTGTCTGTTCAAATTGTTCATATTTTTATCGGTTTTTTGTTGCTTTATTGTTGATTTTTAAGTGTTACATATATTCTAGATATAAGTTCTTTATCAGATACATGTTTTGCAAAGATTTTCTCTCAATCTGTGCTTACCTTTTCACTTGCTCAACAAGGGGTTTTGAAGAGCAGGTTTTTATGAACTTTTTAGTTTTTTTTCATTATCACTTTGCTCTTTTATGAATTGTGCTTTAGGTGTTGTATCTAAGCAAGCTCTGCCTAATCTAAGGATTTTCACCTATGATTTCTTCAAGACATTTAATAATTATAGGTTTTTATATTTAGGTTAATGATCCATTTTGAGTTACTTTTTTTTGTTGTTGTTGAGACAGAGTCTCACTCTGTTGCCTGGGCTAGAGTGCATGGCGTCAGGCTAGCTCACAGCAACCTCAAACTCCTGGGCTCAAGCAATCCTTCTGCCTCAGCCTCCCGAATAGCTGGGACTACAGGCATGTGCCACCGTGCCCGGCTAATTTTTTCTATATATTTTTTGTTGTGCAACTAATTTTTCTATTTTTAGTAGAGACGGGATCTCGCTCTTGCTCAGGCTGGTCTTGAATTCCTGAGCTTGAGTGATCCTCCCACCTCGGCCTCCCAGAATGTTAGTATTACAGGTGTGAGCCACCATGCCTGGCTTTGAGTTAATTTTTATATATTGTGCAAGAAATCGAATCGATCAAAGTTAATTTTGGTTTTGCATATCACAAACCAGTTGTTACAGCGCCATCTGTTGAAAGGCTATTCTTTCTCTATCACATTTCCTTGGCACTATTGGTTTTGTTTGTTTGTGTGTTTGCTTGCTTGCTTGCTTGCTTGCTTTTAACAGAAACCACTCAGAGGATCATCAATGACAAGGAGCGATTGCAGCACAACAACGTCAACAGCCGGCTTCAGGATCAGGAGAGAACACTGAGCCTCCTTCCTCCTCCAGTGTGCCACGTGTTCAGAGAAACTTCCTTAGTAGCAAAGTACAGAAATGATCCCTGAAAGTATTATCTTTGCACTGTTGTTAAAATCAGTCATCATATATGCACAGGTTTATTTGTGGATCTTCTATTCTGTTCCATCGATCTATTTGGCTGTCTTTATGCCAATACCACACTGTTTTGCTTGTTGCATCTTTACAGTAATGCTTGAAATCATGCAGTGTCGGCCTTACAACTTTTCTTTATCTTTCATAGTTGTTTTGGCTCTTTAAAGCCCCTTGCATTTCCATATGAAATTTAGAATTAGCTAGTCGATTTCTACAAAAAACCTGTCGGGGGTTTGATTTGGCATTATACTACAGATCGGTTGGAGGAGAACTGACATCTTAGCTGTCTTCCAACATGTGAACACGGCTTATCTTCCCGTTTGCTCAGGTCTGCTTTAATTTCTCCCAGCAATACTTTGTAGTTTTCAGTGTGCAGATCTTTTGTATTTTTTGTTGGATTTATCTCTAAGTAGTTCATATTTTTTCATGCCATTTTAAAAACTTCAGTTTCTGATGGCTTTACAGAATAAAGTCCAGACTTTCCATTGATAGGCGTGGCCCTTTGTTCTCTGCTTACATCTTTCTTTCCGGGTAATCTACTTTTCTCTGCATTTGCTGCTCTGCAGCTTTACTGACTTTCCCGCTATTCCTGACCAGGGTTCTGTCCAACCTCCTGGCCCCTACGCATCGTATGTTCTCTGCTCAAAATGGACATGGCTGGTTCTATGCTGGAAGACACCCTTTAGGACCCAGCACACACATTCCTTCTTTTTTGACAACTTGCTTTTTCCTCCCCCCGAAGCAAATGGACATGACCCTCTTTTATACTTTAATATTTTTTCTTCTATAAGACATGTCACATTTGCAAATAATGATTATATGTTTACTTGGCTAGCTGCTTTCCGTCTCAGAGCTGTTTGAGGGTAGAGATAGTGTCTAGTTCACCTTGGTGTCTTTAGTATCTGGCAAAGTTTCCACACTAAAAAGGAGCCGGACAGATTGTTGAAAAACAAAATTAAAAAAAGTCAGCCAGGTTAAAGTCTAGTAACAAATTTATGTGAAGCTTCATTTTAGGATATAATGCTATAATTAATTAACAAGTGTTAATCTTTAAAAGTCATTTTTCCTGATATAGAAATTATCTGTTTATTCTAAAAAATTGAACAGAAAAGTAATAAGATTGTTTGTTACCTAATTTTTAGGCATATGTGCTTTACTTTGACATAAGATCACACGTGGAAATTTTTATATCCTGATTTTTATTACCTTCGTATTATAAGCATGTTCCAATGCATGCTATCAAAATTATTTATTACTACTTAAATTATGGTACATGATTAGATTTAAAATAATTTACTGAAATATTTCCCTATTATAATTCATTTCACTATTCCTAATTTTTTTGCTATTAAAAAGAATGCTGCAATATTCTTTTTGATGTATATAAGTTATACAAGTATTTGGACATAATGTTAAAACAAAACTTACGCTTTTCAAAAATTGCATTATGCATTTTTTCCTTAGGATAAATCATACAGCAAAGTAACCGAGCAAAGAATCGATAGATAGTTCAACAAATTGTTTTCTAGAAAAGATGTACAAACTTACTTCTCTCAACAAAGCGTAAGAGTGTAAGATTCAATGCATACTTGCCCTCACTGTATATTAGAGCTTTTTAAATGTTTGGAGTTAAATATTTTTTACATATTTATTAGTAATTTGTCTCTCCCTTATTTTCTCTGTGGGATGGTAGTGCTATTCTTTTTAATTATATGAATTGTGTTTGTATTAAGTATATTAACCATTTATCAGAAATATTTATGGAAACTATTTTCCCTATTTGTGGTTTGTATTTAATATTTATTTGTAGTGTTGCTTATTGGCTAAGGACATAGATTTTGTGTGTTCTACCACTTATTGGCTACTTGAAATTCATCAAATAACCTCTGTAAAAGACCTTTTCCTATCTCTATTTCACAAGGTCAATTGGTGGATTAAATGAGGTGATGTATATAATGTGCATGAAACAATATTTGATACCCATCACTGCTCACCAACCAGTAGTAGTAGTTTCTTCCTTACTCAGCTTCCTTGTACGTTTTTATGGCATTAAATCAATGCATATTTTTATTTTTAAATTTATTTATATTTAGCTTAGAAAAATCATTGTCTTCAAATCCTAGGTAAATATTTTCTGTTCAACTCTGTGAGCTTACAGAGATAAGTTGGGTCTTCCTATAGTTGTGAGGCTGGAAATAAATGCTCTTCTAAAGGGAAGGAATGTCCCAGTGATTCCCTCTGCCTCCCTCAATGTACCATCAACCACCCCCTATCCAGGACAGATTCCTTAAAGATTCTTGGAGGAGCTTCACGGTATTCTTTTCTGAAAGTAATACAGAGGTTGTGATTTTTGATCACTTCCCTGGGACTTGGAGGGTAAGAGGTATCTTTGCTCCCATCAGCATCTTTAACTTAATGTAACTATTAACTATTATCATGCATACCAATTGCACTTGTCACTGATGGAGTGAATCTCTGAAGCTATTTTGGAATATTTGAGTAGAGCTATTTGTGGCATACCGAATGGGTCTAGTTTACTATTATTATTATTTTTTTTTTATTGAATTCTTGAATCTATGCTTTAATTTTTTGTGTTGCATCCCATATGCTCAGGCTATGTATGCTATCAGTTTTTCCTGTTGTCAGTTTTCTGCCTTTAACATCTCCCACTTCTAACTTATTGCTTCTAATTTGCTATAGACAGGGAAAGAAAATAAACAAAGCAGTTAAAATTATGTCTAAAGTAAAGTGCTAAGAGTAAAAACCTAAAGATATTTTCAATGATCACAGAGCTCGTAAAGTTGGGACTCTATGTTATCTGTTTGATCTATTCAAATATCTTTATTACTTTCTGATATCTGCTGTGTTCCAGACAGTTGAAGTTCTAGATTAATGACTTCCATGTATATGAAGCATTACTGTATTGCTATCAAACATGGTCAGTTTGGACCCTAGAGGCCTCAGTAGGGTAGGTCAAGTTAAGCTACATAGTAAATGGGTCTCTGTTAAAAGAAAAGAGTACACTACATTTTCTTTAGGGGCAGCACACAAAAAAGAAATGATTTTTCAAGATATCTTAACCTAATACTGCTGTAACTTATTTCAGAACTGTGACTTATAGCCATTTCAGCTTTAAGTTATAGTTTTCAC
This sequence comes from Avahi laniger, assembly GCA_963575035.1. Lineage (NCBI taxonomy): Eukaryota > Metazoa > Chordata > Mammalia > Primates > Indriidae > Avahi > Avahi laniger. Next base: position 26,399 of record CAUYSK010007736.1, on the reverse strand, counting down.
CTGGAGAAAAATATACTACTCATTTTGAAATATCTCAAAATATTGCAAAATGCCCATCAATCAGGGTCTTAAAATATTTATGATTTTTATCTTTTGGAAATCTTTTGCCATAATTTTGTGCTACTATTTAAAATAGAGCAGTTTAGGTAGTCAACTTGCTATTGGTTTTTTTTTTTTTTCCTTTACCCAGATAGCAGCTACACTTTTATACATCCTCATAAAACTTTATCATATAATCAGCATAAGGTCAGGAGAAGTTGAATCCAGTAATGAAATAGTTCTCGGGAGATGACTTATTTTAAAGGAAACATTCCCAGTGCTTTTTTTTTTTTTTAATAGATCTTTCTTATTCATGGGATGATTCCCAAAGTTTTCTGTTGAGCAACATTTCAAGGGACCTGTGGAATATTTCTCTCCTACATCTTGTGATGGAAACATAATTAAGTTTCACTTTTCTAATAAGAGAGTTCTTTTCCTATGAGGACATAATTTCTAATAAATTCCTTTGGTGATAATATCTACATGGTACATTCTAATATAAATGATTTTAAATACCCGATTGTATTTCATTCCTTAAAGAAATCCGAGAAATTTGTTCTTCCTCTCTTAAGTCAAATTTACTTTAAAGCTATATCCTATAATGTAATTATTAAATAGAGCCTCTGGAATAATTCAATATTTATTTTTCTAGATGAAAGAAATAAACATGGTAATGCTAAATAATGTATTTTAAAGAAATCATATGAATTATGGTCAAATCAAGATTTCATTTAACTTTGAAACCTTCTATCATTTAGAGTAACATAGAAACATCCCTCCACTTTGCTCTAAAACACCATACGTTAAAGCTATTTGTATTTACCTTTAGAAATTCTTCATATTTTAGCATTATATAAAATGGTTTAAAATGTTAAGGTTTCTATTTTTTACAGTATTTCCCAAATTCATTTACAGAGTTGAATCACAAACTAATTTTTCTTATAAAAATAATTATAAACACATACAAAATTCAAGTTGTGTAAAAATACATGATATAAAAAGTTGATAGCCCCAGGTCTCTTTAAATCCTACAACGTTTCAGTGTTTGTTGGATATACTGATAGCAAAACTCTAAAACTTTCTTGCACACCCGAGGATAATGAACTTGGTTTTTTACCAAAGAACAAAATGTTAGACTTGTCATCTAACCTGAGCAAATATGAGCATTTGAAGTTTGTGCCTTGGAGCTGAAAAACAAGTACACTTGAATGCTAGAGGCTAAGGAATGAGGGCCAATAAAGTTAGAGAAATGACCTGGAGAAACGTAATATGATCTGTATCTTTGCGTATCTGGCATTGTTCAGAGGGCTATCTCTTCCCCCATCTGTCTTCCTAATCTCGTGTTCTCTTTTTTCTTTAATAATACCAAATCTTGTTTTTGTTCTCATGTGTTTCATTATTATTCTTTACTGTTTATAGAGATACATATCAGAGCATGCAAAAAGTCGATTAAAGAAAACAAAAATGCTAGAAGAAAAGGACAGCTATGGGATGTTAGGTTCCCAAAGTCTATCCTCAGATTTCATTTGCTCTGACTACTGCCATGCTACACAGCGATGGAAATGGAGTGTTAATCTACTCAAATGTGGCTGTTCCAACAAAGTTCTCTGAGGTTTCGAAGTTTTTGAAAAATACCATAATTATGCTTAGAGGCAAAGAGAAAACCATGAAAGCTACTTGAATATGTTTGATAGGAAAAGCCTCTTAGTAAACAAATGTCCAAATTTTCAAACCAATGAGAAAAAAAAAACAGAAGCTGCCTCAAATAGAAAATATTTATAGCAGTTTGGTCTTAAAATAGTGAAAATTTGGCACCAATAGTCACATGTTCTAATAAGGATAGGGGCCTTTGTAGTGATGCTATGGAATATTAAACAACTTTTAAAATAAGGATTCAGAAATATTTTCATTGTTGTAAAATCATATTATTATCTGTAGGATCTGACCACAGAAGTGTTCCAGTTCCTAGTTGATCGGCACGTATCTTCTAAGAACAAAAAAATCAGTTGTACCGTAAATGAGAACCTTGCTTCTCCAGAAAGTGTTCACGCTAACTAAGCCAATGAAAATGAAGCCCCTTCCCCACCATTCACCACATATTTCCACTTCTTCTAGACACTTGGTAGGACTGCACTTCTCTGACTCCTTGGAGTTAGGATTGGTCATATGACTTGTTTTGATCAATAACATACGAACAGGAGCAGTAATGTCACTTCCGGGAAGCTTTATGGCCTAGCGGGATATTGCTGTATTCTGTTCTTTCTCTGTACTCTGAAGACTGGTGACTGTTCCATCAACACGAGTTTCAGAATGAAGACAGAACAGTGCATGCTCGCACATGAGCCAGGAGGGGTATGTAGCATACGTGAAAAATAAGTTTTCATGATGTTAAGTCACTGAGATTTGGGGGTTACATGTTATGGCTGCATAACCCAGCTTATCCTTGCTGATACACCTCCTTGTGAAGTAACAAGCTTAGTGTCTACTAGAATACTCCCACCTAAGTCCTCATCCTGGCTGTACCACTAAATAGCTCTGTGATCTTGAGTAACTTATCTAAATGCAATTGTAAAGCTCAGCCTCCCCATCTGTATAAAATAAAGATAATAATACTGTTTCACAGAGTTATTACAATGATTAACTATAACAATGCTTAGCATAGTGCTTGACACACAGTACTTTCATTAGACATCAGCTATTATTATTACTATCATAATAAGGAGCAATTAAGGAATAGTCCCCACTGCCTGCTTTTCACAGCCCAGAGTTAATGGAAATTGGGGGGGAGGTCAGGGGGACAAGTTCTAGAAGAGACCTGAAACCAGATTCTGAGATAAGAATATTTATTTGAATGATGAGACCATACTCCTTCTCATCACTTTCCCTTTGGAACAAGTAACTGAAGTCATTATCCAATAGGATAAAAAAACTTGTACCCATCCTCAAGCATGCACAACTCAAAGAAGATCCTGAGGATATTTTAAATTTGGCGGTACAGCCGGAGATTAGGGAGCACACGCAGTCAGTACTCTCATTTTCCTTTACCTTTCTCATTGCCTAATATGTCAGGAAGCAATATCACTTCCTCTTTCTTTATCAGATGATGCTAGGAGTGTTCACATCATGTATCCCTTGTAGGTCAGCTGTCCCCAAGCTTTTTGGCACTAGGGATCAGTTTCATGGAAGACAATTTTTCCATGGGGATGGGGTGGAACTGGGGGAAGCAGAGCTCAGGTGGTGATGCAAGTGATGGGGAGCTGCTGTAAATACAGATGAAGCTTTCCTCACTCACCTGCCGCTCACCTCCTGCTCTGCAGCCTGGTTCCTAAGTTTCGTGGAAGACAATTTTTGAACAGATTGAGGGCAAGTTGGGGGCAGTTAGGAAGGGGTAGCTCAGGCAGTGATGCACCGCTGGTTCCTAACAGGCCATGGACCGGTACCAGGCTGCAATCCAGGGGATGGGGTCTGCAGCTGTAGGTGCCCTGGGGGATGACTGTATAAAGTATCTTGTCTAGATGTCAAGAGAAGACATCTTGAACAGCATCAAAACATTACCAGGGATTCCTTCCAACACACTGTCGACCCTCGTTATTTATAGATTCCATATTTGTAAATGTGCCTGCTCACTAAAATTTATGCGTAACCCCAAAATCAACATTTGTGGTGCTTTCACAGTCATTCATGACATCGCAGAGTGGTAAAAAATGTGTGACATCATATGCACACATTGCCAGCTGAGCCTCAACCAGGCCAGGTTCTGCCTTCTTGTTTCAGCGCTCACACTGGAGAAACACGTCTTTTTCACAATCTATTTAGTGCCCCTTTTAATTTGCACTGTTGTGCTTTTTGTTGGTTATTTCACTGTTTAAAATGTTTTCCAGTGCTGAAGTGCTGTCCAATGCTGCTAAGTGCAAGAAGACTGGGATGTGTTTTACAGGAAAAATACATGTTAAATAAGCTGCCTTCAGGCATTAGTTACAGTGCTGGTGGCCATGAGTTCAATGATAATGAATCAACAATATATATGCAATAAGGTGTCTTTAAACAGAGGTACACATAAACCAAGGTTATGTATTGATCTGTTGATGAAAATGTCATGACCAGAAGCTCACAGGAACCTAACCTGTATTTCACCTAGGAAAATGGCTCAATTTTCACTAATTCAGTGTTCTTGGTTACTTTATAGAACATAACTATCATGAATAATGAGAATTGACTATTTCTTTCAAGTTTCATTTAAAATATTTGAGAAGGCATATAAAATGATGAAAAAATGGCAACAGAATATGGAATTAAGGCTAACATTTAAGCATTTTCTAGAGACCAATAGGAATTTTCATAAACTACAGGGTAGATAGAGCCAGATTTTGAAGTCCTCATTGAACAGAGGTCAACTCTTTTTTATACTCTATCAGTATTCTTACTCTGTCAATAGACATAGTCTAAGGCATCAATTTAAATATTCATATATGGATATTTATTATGAGGAATTGGTGAGTATGGAACCTGAGAAGTCCTATGATCTGCCATCTGCAAGCTGGAGACCCAGGAAAGCTAGTGACATAGTTCAGTCCAAATTCAAAGCCTTGAGAAATAGGGTAGCTGAAGGCATAAAAATTCGAGTCTCAAGATGAGATAAGATGTCCCGGCTCAAGCAGTAAGGCAGGAAAAAAGGAGGCAAATTTCTTCCTCCTTTACCTTTTGTTCTGTTCAGGCCCTCAATGGATTGAATGACACCCACCCACATTGGTGAGGGTAATCTGCTTTACTGAGTCTACGGATTCAAATGCTAATCTCTTCCAGAAACACCCTCACAGACACACCTCAAATAATCTTTAATCTGGGCACCCTGTGACCAGTCAAGTTGACATATAAAATTAATTATCACATGTAGCAAGTTGTAGGTAATACATTTTTCTATTTCAGAGTCTCATAAATTCCACTTAATATTGAGCAAACCCTGCTGTACACTCAGAAGACAGAGAAGGTTCCACTGCCTGAAGCACAGCTCAATTTGCACAGATACCAGGTATCTCTCAGGCAGTAATTCCATTTCTAACAGAGCCTAGTCACAAGCAAGAGCTGTTTCTCCAAAGGAAAACGATTCTCTCAAATCCACTGGCCCCATTATAATCATTTTGCTGGGGTTTACCGTAACATGCACACTGCACCTGGTCTGGTACAAAGACATAAAGCACTCAATGGTTCCTTGACAGCTTTCTGCTGCTCCTGGACTCCCTGAAGTCAGGAGTCAGGTGGGACCACAGAGCCCTCCATGCTGTGAGAGAGGCTACTTCCATTCCTTTGGCACTCCAATCTCTCCCAGTGAACACACGCAAGATGATATCTATCATGCTCCTCACCCCTTTCCTTCAGTCTCACAAGAGACTCATGGCTCCGGCATCTTTCCTTGTAATATGTTCCCATGTCCCCAGTATGGTGCAGTACACCCTCTAGTCTGACGCCATCTCTACACATTCCCAATATTCAAAACCTTCCACTGTGCCCTCTGTAATTCACAGTCACCGCCTACAAAATCCTGGACCACCTTGTTTCACCTCGTTTCCAAATATTCCCTCTATTTTCTAACCTTAAATGGGACCTGGCTTCTCTCCGGAACACTGTTTCTTTGTGGCCGCCATCAGGTGGCTGTTTTCTCTCTCACATTCCTTGTACCACTGGGCCACCTTGATTTTCTCAAACCTTCCTCCCTCCATTCTCCCTAATGACCCACACCCACCATCTTCAAACTCGTGCCACAATGTGAGTCCATATCACATACGACCCTCCTTGGTTCAGCCAGTTACAGACGTCCAAGGTCATCTTCTTGTTTCTTCAAGATTTTAGCTTCTAGATCCCCGTTGCTGTCTTTATCACTACTCTTTAATAATTTGTAGTGATTTTAGTATATAAATAGATGATCTTTCCAACACCCTGACCTCTCAGTACCTTGATCTCCTTTCTGTGAATGGCCATATTGTTCCCCTCACACCCTGTAGTCATAGCCTAAACTTTGCCATTGCCAATAACTGCATGGCCCCTATAATCTCAGTTTCAGTTTCCTGTTTTGCCACAACCTTACATTTTGTAGGACCTCACGTCCATCAATCCTTCCACCCTTGTTGGTCTCACCACTCATTGATGCTACTAACCCTCCTTACCCAGCCTGGATTCCATGAAGTCTCATTAACACCCCACTGCTTACACTCTCAGCTTTCATGCCTTCCCTCCCTCCTCCAATCCTACTGCCCTTGCCAGGAAAACCTCAACATCGATGAAACGTAAACTTGGACTCTTCAAGGCCTGTCCTTGTGCCACTCAACCTAACTGGAGAAAAATGCCCAACCATGCTAACTGGACCAACCTCAAATGTTGCCTGGAAATGTTGTATTTCCCTGTCTATAATTCTCTTTCCTTCTCTCCTTTCTCTCTGATGATGACTTTATATTTAATCATCTCTTCTAAAATCTTCAACACCCCTTAGCAATTCTCACTTTTTCAGATGATCTTGCTTCCTCTCTCACTGCCATGAGAGAAATAGAAACCATCAGCAGAAAGCTTCCACAAGGTCTCACCCCGCCTTACCTCCTATTTCCCTGGATGAATTGTCTGCTCTTACCTAAAGCCAACACCTCCACTTGTATTCTGGATCCTATCTCCTCTTGCCTATTCAAGGACATCACCACAACAACAATCTCTTTTTTACTCATTGTAAAAAAAGAGATCCTTCCTATAACTCCATATGCCTCATTGCAAATCCCCATTTCTCGAATCCCTTTTGTAGCAAAACTCCATGGAAGAATGGAATCTCCTTGTTGCCTTCACTTCCTCTTTTCCTTTGTCTTTCAGTATTGGTTGAAAAATCCTCCAAGGATAGAATTCAGTTACAGGAAAAGAGAAAGTAGCTGAGAAAATAAAGACATGAAGACAAAGCATCTTTGAGTCCCACTTTCACTGGGTCCCTGTTCTTTAAATTCAGTTCTAATAAACAACCAGCTGCCTGTGTCACCCCCTGCCCACATCTTCCTGTCCTCCTTTCTTACCATCTAGAGACTCCTTATGTCAGTGCCTGAGTCACAGTTTTAGGGTTGCCGACCTAAACGTTTCTGCCTGGACAGAACCAGAAGTAGACTGAGCAAACAATAAATCCCACGTAACATATTTCTCCAAGTTTCTGTTTCCTTTTGCGAATGAATAAAATTATGAAGTCATATAAATTCAGTATGTGGCAAACAAGAGTTATTTACCCTACAAAAGTAAGCAAGCATAGGATAAGACTGAAAGTACAAATCGTTCTCCACTTTTGAGATTTTTGGATTACACTGCATCTTAGCTATAAAAGAGCTATGAGAATTCAATGGATAGTTCAGCGGGGTGTATTTTAAAATTAAAGGCTAACAAATATTTTTGAAGAAGACCCCCAAAGCAATCACCGCAGCAACAAAAATAAATAAATGGGATCTGATCAAATTAAAAAGCTTTTGCACAGCCAAGGAAACTATCATTAGAGTGAATAGACAGCCTACAGAATGGGAGAAAATATTTGCTCTCTACACATCTGATAAAGAGCTGATTACAAGAATCTATCTAGAACTTAAAAAAATTGGGCACACTTGAAACTCAGACTTGGGAGGGAGTGGGAAGGCAAGGGCAACATACATAACCTAAACATCTGTACCCCCATAATATGCTGAAATAAAAAAAAAATCAACAAGAAAAAATCGAACAACCCCATCAATAAATGGGCAAAGGAAATGAACGGAAACTTCTTAAAAGACAGAATAATGACCAGCAAATATATAAAAAAATGCTCAACATCTCTAATCATTAGAGAAATGTAAATCAAAACCACAATGAGATATCACCTAACCCCAGTGAGATTCGCCTCTAGCAAAAAATTCCAAAATAACAAATGCCAGCGAGGATGTGAAGAGACAGGAACACTCTTACACTGCTGGTGGGACTAAAAATTAGTGCAACCTCTGTGGAAAAGAATTTGGAGATACCTCAAAGAGCTAAAAATAGAAATACCATTCGATCTAGCAATAGCACTATTAGGTATCTACCCAAAAGAGCAAAAGATATGCTATAATTGAGACATCTATACCCGAATGTTTATGGCAGCACAATTCATTATTGCAAGGATGTGGAAACAACCCAAGTGCTCATCAATTCATGAGTGGATTATTAAAATTTGGTATATGTATACAATGGAATATTACTCAATCATAAGAAACGCAGTGATCTAGCACCTCTTATATTTTCCTGGATTGAACTTGAGCCCGTCATCTGAAGTGAGGTATCACAAGATTGGAAGAGTGGGCTCCACTTGTACTCGCCATCAAATTGGTACTAACTGATGAACACTAGAGTGCTCACATGGCAGTGATATTCTCCAGGGATTTGGGGGTTGGGGGTGTAAACTCACAATTAAAGGACACGGTGAGCATTGTAGAGGGGAAGGGTAAGCCTCTAACCCTTGCTTGGGTGAGGCAAAGACATAAAATGTAACCAAAATGTTTGTACCCTCATAATACCCTGAAATAATAAAAAAAAAAAGAGTCCAGAATTCCAAAACAGTCACATGAGGACAGATTCTGTCAGCGTAATTTTGTCTAAGTGGGAAGGTAGATTCCTGATATTATCTATTCCAGCTTTCCAGAATCATCCTCTATTATTTGTTTTATTTTAGTAAGAGTTCATGAAGCTTGTATTTTAGGTAATCAGGTGACTAAGAATGGGTGCACTAAAATTATGCTTAGGAACAGTCCATGGACTCCCATTGAAACATTCTAAATGATCGCCTTCTGTGGACATTTAGAAAATTCCCTTAATTCTAAACTCATACTGTGATTTGCTACTAGGTTATCTTTCTAGGTCATGTAAGGGGGAGAGTTAGAAATATCTTTTTTATTAAAAGAAGAAAAATCATGAGTTCATAGTAATATCTATAATTAAAATTAAAGTTATATTATTTGATTTAATATATTTCATTTTCTAGCTATATGTATTGTCATATGCTGGTAATATCTAATTACAGTATCATAAATATTTTTCATCTTATAATATACTCTTAAGATTTCAATATAACAGAAATAGTATTACTACCAGTAATAAGATATTGAATGCAGCTTGATTCCTTTGTGGTTCTTTTTACTTTTATAATATATTCCAGTAAGAATAGACAGTCAAAATATCACAATTTAAAGTCAGTTGAAGAAATTCTATTGTTAGTGTGGTTATCCCAATTTTATGTGTTATTTGTATATACAGAATAATTTCTTTCAGTTTGTTTTCAGAATTTAGGTATTGTTTCTCTTTCATTCTGGTTTGATGATGTTTTTTAATTGCATAAATCATTTACAAGACTCCAAAGCCAAAACAGCAAAACAAAATATTTTCAAAGAAATCTCAATTTGATCCCTGTCCCCATGGAATGAACTGAATGTTTGTGTTCTCCCAAATTTCACATGTTGAACCCTAATTCCAATGTGGTATTGGGAGGTAGGGCCCCTAGGAAGTAACTAAGTCAAGAGTGGGGCGCTCTCATGAATAGGTTTAATGCCTTTGTAAGAAGAGACCAGAGAGTTTGCTTTTCCTGTGTCTGGCACGTGAGGATACAATGAGGAGGTGGCAGTCTGCAAACTGGAACGGAGCCCTCACCAGAACCTGACCATGGCGGCATCCTAATCTCAGACTTCCAGCCTCCAGACCTGTTATTTATAAACCACCCAGTCTACAGTAACTTGTTGCAGTAGCCCAAATCAAGATACCCCTCTACCCTATTTTCTTTAACCCCATGTAGATCTCTGATTTTATTAGTTTTTGCTTTATTTTTTTCTAGTGATGTTTTTAAAAAATATAAATGAAATATATCCATCTATATAGGCATTTCTTTCATTTCTTAACTATAAACACTATTTTGTACCTTGCTCGTTTACTTAACAATACATTTCAGGGATCTCTCCCTAACAATACAGAGAATCATCTCCCTTCCTAGTCACAGCTATGTAGTATTCTAATTTGTGAAAGTCCCATAGTTTATTCAACAAGCTCTCTTATTTTTTAGCATTTGGATTGTTTCTAGTCTTCTCCTGTTATAAATAAGACCACAATATCTTTGTATATATTCCATTTTGTATTTTTGCCTGTATGTCTTTGAGATAGATTTCTAAAAATTGGATTGCTAGATCAAAGAATATGTATATAATTGTGCTGTGACTTTTTGTTTTTTAATATGACCTTCTAGTCCTTGTCCATCTATGCGTATAGTTTACATGATTTCACTCAAATTTATGAGGCTTTACATATTTTGTGTTTACATTTAATAAAAGTGTTTGTTTCCATAACTCTTAATTGTTTTTCATCATTGTATAATAGTTCATCATTGAAGAATGTTTAAAATCATTTTGAGCTTCTATTTCTTCTGCTTCTTTCCTTCATGAGTTACTATTTAGTGAAACTGAAGAGAATCAACACTACTTTTCCTTCTGCCTGGTGTAAGACACACTGGGAAGCGTGTGTGTGTGTGTGTGTGTGTGTGTCTATATACGCATATGCATAAAAATGTCTGCACCTCTCTCAGATCATCTAATGCCTACAGATTTTCAATCTTTTGATTTGTACATGAAAAGTTTTGAAAACAATTGGATTTTAGATTAGACCGTGTCATCTGTCATATCCATCACGTGATGAAGAGGCAGACTTGATCCAAGTCAGACATTTCTATGCAGTTGGCAATTATAGACTCATCATGACCAGGATTTACTTATGAAAGTAGAAACCCCCTGAAGTCACCCCCTCTTGCCCGCATCACACTATGTCCTTTTCACCTTGCTGAGGGGATGTGCCACGAGTCAAAAGGGAGAATTGCTTCCTGATCGTGAACCTGGTACATCCCAGCCCTTCGGCACTAGCCCTTAGGAATCTGGGACCTCTTGCTGTGCACATGAGTCCTTCTAAACCACATGAGTGCCTGGACTCTCCCTTCTGCTCTCTGAGCTTATCACAGAGTTTGTGTTTAAAATTAAAAAGCAAATTACTGGAAAGTATACATTTAGGCAGTCTAGTTAGTTTGGCATCAGAATCTCCGTGCAACTTAAGAGGTGATGTGAATTTTGCCAACTTCTCTGTCTCAGTTTTCTATTTTATATAGCAAGAACCCTAAAATTTTCAAAAAGAATTGTGAGGATTAACCATAAGTTAATATAAAGACTGTTTTAGCTATGAAACCCTAGTTTTTTTAAAAAATTATTCTCTAAATATAATTGCGGTCACTTTGGGATATTTAATTTTATATTTCTTAATCAACCTCAGAACCACTGTGACTTCTCAGGGAAAAAACAGAAACACAATTTGTCCAAAACTCATACAATGACTCAACTATCTACAAAGAGATGAGTTATATGGTACAGATAGTCAGATATCATATTCCTTAACTGTTTCCATATCAGAAATTTACTTGCATGTTAAAATCTATAGTTTTCTCTTAAAATACGTATTATATACAAATAGAGAAGTAAAAATATTTTATTATAACTGCTAGAATCATACTTTCATGGTAAAATAACACGAAATTATTAACACAGTCACAAAAGCCAAGACAAATGTATGTTAGATGAAGTAATCCATGAAAATCATGTTAACGTGGACATGAAAATCACTTAAGATTATTTACAGTACAATTACCTAAGAGGTTTGAACGGAAAAGGAAACAGAAAGGACATCAATGGATGAAAAAATAAATGACAAAAAGAACACCTGATTTTTTTTTTCCCCCTTAAAGCGACGCCAGGAAGGAGAGGAATCGGCGGCACTTAAAATGTAATATCGTTGTGTGCGATTTTCTTCCAGGACCGAGAGCCACACTGTTATCTGGTGAAAAATGAATATGAGACATTTATTGCTGCTGGGGGATTCCCCGGACTGCCCGTGATAGGCTTGGTCTGAGGCTTTGCTTGAAGGTTATGTGAAGACTTTGTCATTCAAAGTCAGCATCACTGACAAGCAGTATCCTCAGTAGGGCCACACCGAGCTCCAGTGGATAAACAAAGGGGCAAGATGTATTAGAAAGTGCGTGGAATCCTTCTTCCTCCCTGCTATGACTCATTCAGATTTATGGGGTGTGATTTTGACTCAACTCTGGCCAGGGTCACTGATCACGCTGTAAGGAGGCGCATCACCAATAAATACACATCAATCACAGGTGCCAAAATATGCACAAGCCAGCGTAGACATCGCAGGAGAAAACCGGTCATTAAATTATGGTCGTACTCATTTTACACCCCAAACAATAATTCCCTGGTTTGATCGACCACCATTGTCAATGGACTCGGTACTAAATAATGTTTTGGCTGTTTCTAAAAATCAAATTCACCCTCACAGACCAGAGATTTACTGCTCCAGATGATGTTAAGGAAAAATATTATATGGGTTTTGATAGTGTTTTCTGAAAAAGGAGTCCCAAAATCATTTCAAAATGCCAGCATCATCAGACTAAATGAAAGATTTCCCAAGATGATTACTTTGAAATAGACAACTTGAATTTCAGATGTGTATGTATATATTTGCATTAGTAAGTTCTGAAATTTTTATCAAAATATTAGGTGTTTTACTTTTTACTGCCTCGACTCTTGATTCTGCACTCAACCCTTACAAATAGAATTATTCATCCATTAATCTTCGCCATGTCAGTAAATGGCTACTCTACTAGCTAGTTAGTCCAAACACCTCATAGTCATCCCTGATTCCTTTTAATTTTTTTATCCCCTATAATAAGTGTAACAGCTAATCTGACCGGAGCAATGTAGCAGTGTAGATATTTACAGAAATCTCTCCAGGTACACTGTATCTAAATTATAGCTAAAACATAATATTTTTTATTTGTACATATTTATGGGGTGCATGAGCAATTTTGTTATATATATATAATGCATAAAGATCAATTCAGGGTATTGAAAGCATCTATGACCTGAGTACAATACATTTTTGTTAAGCATCGTCACCCTTCTCTGTTATCAAACACTGATTTTATTCCTTCTAAGCATATGTCTGTACCCTTTAACCCAGTTCTCTTCATCTCCCCCCTCCTTCCTGCTCGCCATCCCCAGTGTCTGAAAATGTAAATTTTTTAAATGGAGAGTGGAGCAGATAGAAACAAAGCAATTCTTCGTGGGACCATAATGAATACACAGATCCTGAGTATTAAGTCTGCCCTGGGGTAAATGTCTATGCCCACTGGCCTAGAGCTTCCATGCATTCATTTATTTATTTATGTATTTGAGACAGGGTCTTGCTTTCACTTACGCTAGTGTGCAGTGGCCTCATCACCCCTCACAGCAACCTCAAACTCCTGAGTTCAAGCAATCCTCCTGTCTTAGCCTCCCATTAGCTGGGACTACAGGCATGTTCCGCCACACTCGGCTAATTTTTCTATTTTTTGTAGAGACAGGGTCTCATTCTTGCTCAAGCTGGTCTTGAACTCCCGACCTCAAGCGATCGTCCCGTCTCATCCTTCCAGAGTGCTAGGATTATGGGCAAGAACCACTGTGCCCGACCAGAGCTTGCATTTTAAGGGGCCGCAAAGACAGTGGAGAAAAGTCACATGAGAAGTCAGTAAATGGTGAGGGACTGAACTAAGGACGTGGCCCATGAAATGTCCCACATCTTGTCAGGGCAGGGATCTGGGGGAAGGAGGAGAACATAAAGACCTTCTTTAGAATTCCTTACCATGAGCTCGTATTCAGAAGGGTTTGGGGTGTGAAATCTTATTCTATGCATGACCCGAAAATAGCAAGCACAACTTTTTGTAAACACTTCTCAGTATCCTTTGTTGGTTCATCCTCTTCTCCCTGGGCACTTAATATCGCAGCATGTGAGCACTTCACTTTCTTTCTCCCCATTAACTCTTTGGTGCACAGTCACTCTTACATTTATGTCTCCCTCCAGCCTAAACTCCAGATTCTCATGTCCAGCTGCCTCTAGACGTCTCCACTTGGATGTCTCAGGAATATCTCCAACTTAAGATCCGTAACCGAATCTCTCATTTCCTCTCGCTGCCCACCAAACCACCTCCCCCTCAGCTTTCCCCATCTCAGTTGCTCAGACCAAAACCTTGTGATCATCCTTCACTCCTCGCTTCCTCTCACATCCCACATCCAATCTGGCAGGAAATTCTATTGGATCTGCCCCCCAAAATATCTACGATCTGAGCAGTTCTCCCCACACCCACTGCTAGCGTCCCTGCCCTCTTCCCTGGATCATTGCAACGGTCTCCAGAAAGACCCCTGTTTCTGGCTAGGCCTCCCTGTAGTTTATTCACAGCAAAGTAAGTAGCTGGAGTGATCCTCTGAAAATATAAGACAGATCATGTCATTCTTCTGTTCACACCTTGCAGTTGCTCCCCATCTCCCTCAGAGTAAAGTAAGGCTCTCGTAGAGGCCCAGAAGGCACTGTGGGATTCGACTATACTCCCTCTCTGCCCCGTATCTTACTCTTCCCTTCATGTATCCCCTCTGCCCACACTGTCATGCTTGATGTTTCTGGAACACATTACAGACATTCGCACTTTAAGACCTTTGCAGTAACTGTTCCCTCTCTCTGGAATGCTCTTGTCCCAGAGCCCTATGTGGCTGGCTTCCTCACCTCCAAGCCACCTTCTCAATGACAACTATCCTAACCCCTCTGTTTGAAACTCCACCTTGCCCCTCAGTTACATGCCTGACTTTTTTTTCCCTTTGCTCTCCTATTCCCATAGTATATCCTCTTCTAATACACTCTATAGTTTAATTATTTCTTACATTTATTGTTTATTGTCTGTTTTGCTATGTTAAAAGGAGGTAGGCTCAACTATGGTGGGGATTTTACTGTTTGGTTTGCTGATTTCTCCGAAGCACCAGAATGACGTTTAACAACATATCAAAGGCATTCAGAAAAATCTGACGAAGGAATTAAATGAAGCTAGAATAAGCATCATGCCCAGATTAAAAAATGGACAGCAAGAGAAAAAAAAATCATAGGTCATTTTCATTCATAAAAATAGATGAGACAATTCCAAAGAAAATTATACCAATCTAAATTTCCCAATATGCAAAAATTAAGTTGAATTTTGTGTAAAGATCTAAAGTTGTTTCAATACTAAAAAGTTTATTAATTTAGAGACTATGTTAGCAACACACTCAGTGAAGAGATTTTTAAAGTATTTTCTTAAAATGGAAAGATTAAAACAAGGATGCCAGTTATCACCACTTATATGCTACATTTTCCAGTAGTTATTAGTCAGTTAAGATAAGAAGAATAAATTCAAATCATAAGGACTGGAAAAGAAGTGGTCAAAGGTCTTTATTAGCAGGTGATAGAATTTTTCCATCAAAATTTATAATTGATCAATTATTAGAATAAGAGAGCTTAACAATATCAATATATGAAATATATTGATATCAATATATGAAAGTTCAATGTATTAGAAAATGCCATTCACAACACTAAAAACACCACAAAAAATACCTGGGTATAAGCCTAACAAAGGATGTACAAGACAGTTTTGGTGAAATCTAAGTAAGTGGAGAAATGTAACATGTGAATGGTTTGAAATACTCAGTATTGTAAATATGGCAAATCTCTCCAAATTGATGTATGAGTACATACATTTCTAGTTATGCTCTAATTAAGATAGTTGCTTTTCTTTGTGGAACTTGACAAGATGATGCTAAAATGTATTCAGAAAAGCAAATACGTATTTGAAAGAAAATTAGGAATTTAAACCTGCCATACCAGCTAATAAGACTTATTCCAATGCTCTAGTAATTATGTAACTATAGTAATGTACAGTAATTAGCACTGGGCCAGGGAGTCGCAGAAATGGAATACGACAGTCTAGAAACAGGCCTCCCTATATACCAAAATATGACATCTGGCAGAACCGGCATCATAGGTCAGTGGGGAAAGGATGGACAATGTAATAAATTGTATCCTGACAATTTTTGATGCACACGGGTAAACCTAAAGTGAATTCTTGCTCTATATCATACATAAAAATCAGTTCTAGATGGCTCAATGATTTAAGTGTTAAACGCAAAAGATTTTCAAAAGACAATATGCAAGAATAGTTTTATAATCTTGAGAAAAGGAGATGATTCTTAAATAGGATCCCAAAGCACAAATAAAAAATAAAAACACTGATTAATTTTACTATATTAAAGGTACAAATTTCCAATTATCAAAATACATGTAAAGATAATGAAAGCAAAAAACTGGGAAAAGATATTTGCATCTCATATAGCTAATGACTAGGCCCCATAATATTTACAGAACTCCTAGAAATTAACTAGACAAAGGTGATCAACCCAATAGAACCATGGAACAAAATCACAAACTGGCCTTTCTTGGAAGAGGAAACAACGATAGCTAGCTAGCTATCTCTCTGTCTATCTAAAATTACTAAGTTGCATTAGATCAGCGAATTACATATTAAAACCACAACAAGATGCTATTCTACACCAAATGGGTTGAGAAGAATTTAATAAACCAAAAATGCCTAGTGTTGGTGAAGATATATTAATAGAACTAAAAAACTCCTTAACATTGTTGAGTGAATTGTAAACTGGCTTAACTATTTTAAGAAACAAGTTGGCATTATCTAGTGAAGTTATAACCTAGCAATTCTGCTTCCAGATGTATCCTCTAAGAAATTCTCAAACAAGTGCTCCAAGAGACATTCATAGCAATGTTCATGTTAAACCATCAAGTCAGAAACTGTGAAAAAGTCTAAGGTTTCATCCTTCTTGCAAGCTAATCAGTTAGCCAGTCAGTTTCATAGGTACTGGCAGGAAGACACAAGGTGTCAGGATTAGAAACAAAATACAGTTTATTATTCACAGCAAAGCAACAGAGTAACAGTGTAGCCCCAAATCCCACAGGATGACGAGGTGAGGGCCAAGTGTTGCCTGTACCAGCAATAAGAATGTATTATAAAGAGGAACCCTGAGATAAAGAGACTAATGTTATACAAGGGCTACTGGCAAACCTGCCTATCCTCCCTTCCAGAGAGTGCCATTATCTTATTAGGCTGAGATGTAAGCAAAATTCTCTGGAGAGAGGAGGGAGGCATCTCTGTCTTTATTATCCTGGAATGTCTTTCAGGTGGGAGATGCCTCTATCTTTATTATCTGGGAACGTAAATAAATTAGTTCCAGGGCAGGTCACTGTTTCCATCTTCCCAGGGCTGTTTGCTTATACAAATATTCCTGAAAAGATAGGGCTGGAACAAATTGGCTATTAGTGCCCAGATGTTTGGCCATGGCGAGATTAATGGAGAAATGGATCACAATAGCTCTTAACGGCATGGTTTGTAATAGCAACACAAAGCAACACAAAACCCATAAGGCTTACTGACAGAAAACTGGGTAAATATATTGCGGAATATGCAAACAAAGAAATACTATGCAAAAGTTAAAAGTGAAATAAACTACAGCTTTCATCATCCTGCATGAATCTTATGTTAAGAATAAGAGAAATTCACAGGTGAATACATTTATGAGAGTTTAGAAATGGGTAAACTAATAAACTGATTACAGTCGTGTGCATAAAAATAAAATAATAAAAGAAAATAAGATAACTATTAACATAAAGTAGTGTTTAACTCAGGATAAAGAGAAAATGTGATCAGGGAGGGAGGGGCACATAAGATATTCCAAAGGTGTTAGCGACATTATAATTTTTGAGCTGGGTAGTAGTAAGTATTCCTTTTATTAATACTCCTTAAACTGTATATATACATTAAAGTATTTTGCATGTATGATATATTTCACAATAAAAATAACTAAAAAATAGTTAAAAAGCTAGATTACAAGTTGGAGAGAGGGAAAAAGAAAAAAAAAAAACTTGCACGTGGGAGAATCCCAGATCCATATTTACTATAGATAAGCATTGCCGATTGAACTTTCTATGATGACTGAAATGATCTAAAATTCTACAATTTCCTATAATTGTGTATGATAGCCACTAAGCTACTGAGCACTTCAAATATAGCTAGTGCGACTGAGGAGCTAAATTTTATTTTTAGAATTTTAAATAATTTAAATTTAAACACCACATACGTATCTAGTGGCGACCATTTTGAACAGAGCAGATGTAAACCGTTGAATTTTAAAATTTCCTTTTAGCTCAAAATAACTGACAACCTGTTTTTCTTTGAATTATCAAAGATGGATTCTCTCTGTTTCTCTCTCTCTTTTGGCAGCAATCACCTTACTGTTTTTTTTTTCCCCTTTAAATAGTTTTAAGATGGAGAAAAGAAAGAAAACAAATGTATACATATATATATGATAATTACAATAATCATCATTAAATAATACTAAAAGGTAGGGCGGTGAGAAACAACATATGTATGAGGGATGAATTACTGCTGGGTTTTAAGCAGAAGGATGAATGAGGTTTGCAAGTAAGATAAGTAACTGTTCTAGTGATGTGTAACGGCGAGGCGGGGGAAGGGAGAGAGAGCGAGCACATGCAAGGCAGAAGTTTCACTGTCTTTTATGACTTGGCCTTGGAAGTGACACATTATTACTTTTGTCATGTTGTATTGGTCACACTGACCATCCCCCGATATGATACAGGAGTGGGAGGGCACTTCCCCCAGGGTGAATACCAGGACTCAGGGGCCCTTGAGGGCCATCTGTAGGTTGGCTGCTACAAGAGGTTATACCAATACTGGAAGCCAAGACTGATGAGAGCCTTAACAAAAGGAATTTCAGCAGGGGAACAAAGTAGAGAATAACTTGATAAACACTTAGGAAATAAAATTAACAGTGACAGGTAAGATGTGGGAAAAGGGAAAATTAGAGACAACCCCAGATTCTTAGTTTGCATGCCTGAGTAGAAGGCAATACCTTAAAATCAGGAGGAAGAGCAGAGTTGAGTGAATTTTTTCTTTTTCTTTATCATTTCTATCAATGGCTTTTCTGAGCACTTCTTGCTCTCTTTAACCTTTATGATGCCCTGAGGTCATCCCATTCTCAACTGACAACATAGTTTCCTTTTTTACAGAGAACATTAAGCCAATCTGTTGTTGAATTTCATCAACTTTTAATCATACTATCTCAAGATATTGTATTTCTTTGGCTCTAAGACTTTTTTTTCATCTTTAACATATCTTAATTTGGGATATGAGTTCTAATCAATGAAATATGGCTTATTAGTTACTTCATTCTTTTTTTTTCCCCACACTTTTTCCCCCCTCAGAGTAAGGTGGCTTTTTTTGTTGTTGTTCTAAACAAGGGTTTGACTATCCACTACGGCCCTTGTGAGAGTGTGTCTTGGGAGAGTAAAATTTCAACTCCTTTATTTTCAGTCTGTCTTCTGAATAGTCCACGCTTTGGATGTCCCAGATTCACCATGGATCTTGATGGTTTAGATAAAAAGAAGATAGGCAAATGTGAGTGAAATCAAATTGTGGTGGTTTTTTTTATATTTTTTTCAACCTACTCCTAAGTCCCCAGCAAATCCTATAATGTTGATACTCCATGCTTCACCCAACATACGGTTGTTGGAAGGCATCTCCTTCAAGATAGTGGTGGTTGGGTTTCCATCAAAACACTGGTCTTTTCAAGTGTTGGGTGCTTGCCTGGCAGAAGACGAGACAGTTGAAAGGAAGGACATTTGATCCCTGACAGCCAGGCCAGATAGCCCAGATCTCCCGCTGTGCTCTTAGCTAGCTGTTTTCTTCTTCTTGGCATGAGGCATCTTTTGTATCCTATTAAAAAAAAAAATAAAAAGTCCCAGCAAGGACACCTTGTTGTCCAGTAAAACGTAATAGAGCAGTACCCGTGATCTAAACCTTAAAAACCATTTTTGGATGGGAAGAAACATGGGGGGTTTCATCAACTCAAAAAAAAAAAAAGAGTACAAGTTTCTGTAGATCCCCCCACCCTCCAGAACATTAAATATTTCTAGCTGAATACTCTTCTTTTAAAATTAGGAGACAGGCTCTGCAAAAATTATTATGACTTCTTCTACCAGACACCAAGTTCTGAGGTTAAACAAATCTTGTATGCCATGGATTTCTCTGTCAGATTATTTTTTAGATCATGACTTCCTGAAAAATATTTTATGTTTATTTAATTTCCCCTAAGTGAGTAGGGGTAATAGTAATAGGGATTTTTTCTAGCTTAGAATGTAAGTTTTTGGGAAAATTATCCCATAGGTCTTTATTACATATCGATACCATCCCTTCCTTGCTCTGTGCAGTGTTTCTTTCGCTTCCTTTGCATTTCTAATCTCTTCTTTGGGTTCCTTCCATTCTTTTGATAAAAAATTCCATGTCTCTACATTCTATGAACAAAAGAAAATCCTTTCCTAAATCTTGCTGCTTGTTTTACAATGACTGAATCCCTCTTTTTCTCTGGTTTCCTGACTTCTTAAAAATGATGTGACACCCACTACCTTCCTTTCTCTTCTTAAACCCTTTACAATCTAGCTTTTGTCTTAGTGGTACCTTGAAACCGCTCTCCAAACTCCTGAGTTCTTAATTGTTAAACCCCTTTGGGTTTAACAATAATAATTTTCTCAACAACAATGACTTTCCAACTTTCTACTCCTCGTGTTTTTTTTTTTTTTAATTCTACCAACTCATACCCTCTTTGTGATCTTTCTAAAGTGAAACTTGTCATATCACTTCCCTTTTCTCCCCGTTGGCCTTGTCATCCAGTATGGACTCTCAGTGTGGTTTGTAGGATCCACCATTATCTGACTCCTGCTCAGATCTCCAAACTTTTCCTTTCCCACTTGCCACCTCCATGTTTCAGTCAAGCTGAACCACTTGTAGTTCCTAGAATATGCCAGGCTTACTTTGCACATGCTTTTCCCCCTTTCTGCAACATTCATTTATGTATTTATTATTCATATTGTTATTGTTGCATGTATACCTGTCTCTGTCTCACCCTAGACTGTAAGCTCTTAGAAGCAAAGGCTACATATCTTTTCACTGTTGTATCTTCATCACTTAATGCAGTGCCTCTCACTTAGTAGTGGCTCAGTGCATATTTGTTGATTGGCTGTATGCATTACACATGAATAAATGCAGCATTTGACCCAGTGGGCTACTAAGACTCCCAGCCCTCCATTTTCTTTCTTTTCCTGTTGGCCTTAACCCTATTAAATATCCTTTTCTCTCCTAGTAAATGGTAATAGTCTCTTGTCTTATCTGTTTCAGGGTATTTTCCTTCCACCATCTGGCATCCAGTTGCAGAATGTTGTTCATAAGGTATAGCTCTGTTCATGTCACTCCTTTGCTAAGTAATTTTCAGTGACTCCGCACTGCCTGTATTGTAAAGGTTAGAGCCCTTAATGCACTCCTGGAGAATTTCTGCAGGCAGTGATTATATACTTTCCCGGTTTTATCTCTCATTAGTCTTGTTCTACTACTATCCACTCCAGTAACCAGACCACATGTCACATGATTTTCTGTTCATGCTGTTCTACTCCTTTGGAATATACTTCCTCTAATAAAAATTTAGCCATGCTTCAAGACTCAGCTCAATTGCTACTCTTCCATAAATACTGTCCTGACTTCCCTGGGGGAACGATACAGTTTCCTTCCCCTGTGTTCCCAAAGCACTTTGTTTTTATCTTCTTAGGCATTTGTTATATCTTACCTTTTGTTAAGAGTATTTTTGTATTTGCAATTCAATGATAAGGTGAGAATGGAGCTTATCCATTTCTATATTCTCAAGAGTGCCTTGTCTATATGTGTTCAATAAATGTTTGCTTAATATGTTAATTAAAGATATTCAGACTTAATGTTAAGCTTTAATCATAGTAAGTCATATATTTTACTCTTTATCCAAAAATCTGTAGATGGTGACCACACCCAAAAACCTAGTAGTGGTTTCACTAATGCTTTTCTTTTTTTTTTTTTTCCAAGCATAGGAACTTCTCTAACTTACGTAAAAGAAAGATTATCTTAACTGAGCAGGGCATGAAATTCATGCATTCCTTAAAATATCACAATAAATAAGAATTACGAATATTAAACATGCTTCCCAAGCTCAAAAATTGATTTTAAAATACAGTGGGCTAAAGGATTTAGGAGACCAATGAGGGTCATTTAGTCTTTTAGAAATTGTCCTTAGTTATGTCTTCAAACTCTTCATATACCATAAAATTATCAAAAGAAAAAGCTATTCTTTCTATTGTATTCTACAATCGTGACCATTCCTTTTGGATTCTGCACTCGATAAAATATTTGTTGCTTAAATAAACAAGCACCTGTGCTACAGTATAACAACCAAGGGTTCATATTTTTCTATCTCTTCATTTTGTATGTGACCTAGGAAAAATCATCTCACCTCTTCAGAATGAAGTCAGTTACTTCATTAGAAATAGGGAGACACCAGTGGCTTATCTGAATGAGGGCAAGGAGATAGCTTAGATCAGTGGTCCCCAACTTTTTTGGCACCAGGGACTGGTTTCATGGAAGAAAATTTTTCCATGGACCAGGGGCAGGGGAA
The DNA here is from genome assembly GCA_963575035.1 of Avahi laniger. NCBI lineage: Eukaryota > Metazoa > Chordata > Mammalia > Primates > Indriidae > Avahi > Avahi laniger. The sequence continues at coordinate 3,855 of CAUYSK010007736.1, read as the reverse complement.
CGGATGGTTTCAGGATGATTCAAGTGCATTACATTTATTGTGCAGTCAAACCTCTCTGCTAATGATCATCTGTATTTGCAGCTGCTCCCTACCAGTAGCATCACTGGCTCATCTGCTCCCCAGATCATCAGGCATTAGATTCTTACAAGAAGTGTGCAACCTAGATTCCTTGCACATGCAATTTATAGTAGGGTTCCTGTTCCTATGAGAATCTAATGATACTGCTGATCTGACAGGAGGCGGAGCTCAGGTGGTGATGTGAGTGATGGGGAGCAGCTATAAATAAAGATGAAGCTTTGTTTGCATGCCACTCACCTCTTGCTGTGTGGCCTAGTTCCTAACAGACCACAGACCGGTACCAGCCCATGGCCCAGGGGTTGGGGACCTGAGGCTTAGATGACCTGAGATACTCTCTTACTCTATTTTTTCACTCCCTTCTGAAGCTCTCTGTTAGTCATGAGTACCATAATCTCTTTTAATGAATTCCTGCAACATTATCAATGACACCGTGATTACAAATGCTTTATGGTGTGCTCAATACTGTAAGGAGCTTATTGGGAGACTTCAGTCTTTGCCTAATAGAAACACCCTCTTGATAAGGTAGAGAAAGCAGAATACTGCTCGGGAGAGGTTGCAGACAAGACAGAGATATCTATGTCCTTGCCATGTCTAGGAATGGTCAAACCTCACAAAAGATTAGTCTTTCAGATAAGAAATTTGCTTTATGAAAAACCCCCAAGGATGGACTCAGGCCAATCTGGCATCTGCTGCAGAGAGCACACATCCTGGAAAGCTACTTCAGGTCAGCAGTCAGGAAACATTTCTTCTGCTAGAATGAACTTCGTGTGGAAGTATTCTCAGAAATATGAGCCCAAAGCTACATACAGTGTCATTACAAGTGACAAAAATTATAATTTCTCATTAGTAGAGTTAATAGATACATTCCAGAAAGTCCTATTTCAAACTGTGTTTCCCCAGGCATGAATGAAGGGGCTTTTGAAATTTAATCAGGCACAAAAACATTACACACACTGCTCCTATGATAACTGTGCCCACCTGATAGAAACATTATAAGCAAACTATATTTTAGTGACCTCGACATCTTTTCCTAGAGATCTGTGAAACTCACAAATGGAGTTTAGCAATCGAATCGACATTTCATGGGTGGCCTCCCTTGCTAACCCCAAACAGTTCATAGACAGCCACATATGATTTGCCTCCTCTCAGAAGGTACTAAATTGTTTGTAGAGATGGCATTGAGATGTGGCAACACTTTTTCCAGGGGCACTGACAGCCACTGTCTCCTGAGTGGGCAGGAGACTGACAAACATGGAGTCGATACAGAGTTGAAGCAAAATCTGCCTGGGACATTCCCATTGAGGTTTCTGGCTGATGCTTGGGTGGACAGGTATTTATGTCAAATCACACATTAATTTTATTAATTTTTTTTCTTATTCACTCATAGGTAAGTAGAATAGGAGAAGAGAACTAAGTAAGCTTCTTCCTATTCCTTTTTTACGGTGATAACACTTAACATGAGACCTATCCTGTCAACAAACTTTTAAGTGCACCATACAGTATCGTTATCTATAGGCACAATAATGTGCACTGGATCTTTAAGAACTTACTCATCTTACATAATGGAAATTTTATACTTGTTGAAAAGCAATTTCCTATTTTCCCATGCTTCCAGTCGCTGGCAACCACCATTCTACTCTTTATTTCTATGAATTTGACTATTACAGATACCTCATATAAGTGGAATCATGCAGTGTTTGTTTTTCCACGACTGGCTTGTGTCACCAAGCATAATGTCTCCACATCCATCCATGGTGTTGCATATGGCAGAATACCATCCCCCTTTTTAAGGCCAAATAGGATTCCATTGTATGTATATTCGACATGTTCTTTATGTGTTCATCAGTTGATAGACATTTAGGTTGTTTCTACATTTTGTCTATTGCGAATAATGCTGAAATGAACATGGCAAGCAGATATCTCTTTGAGATCTTGATTTCAATTCTTCTGGAATGAAATAGTATTGCTGGATCATATGGTAGGTCTATTTTTAATTTTTTGAAGAGCTTCCATCCTGTTTTCCATAGCGTCTGCACCATTTTGCATTCCCACCAACAGTGTACAGGGTTTCAATTTCTCTACATTCTCACCAACACTTGGTATCTTTTTTTTTTTAATAACAGTCATTCTAACAGGTATGCATTGATATCTCATTATGGTTTTGATTTGAATTTTCCTGATGATTAGTGATGTTGAGCATGTTTACATTTGTCCGTTGGCCATTTGCATGTATTCTCTAGAGAAATGTTTATTCAAGTCCTTTGCCCATTTTTTAATCCAGTTATTTTACATTGTTTTGTAGGAGTCCCTTATGTATTTTGGATATTAACCCCCTTATCAGATATATGGTTTATAGATGGCAAATATTTTCTCTCATTCTATAGACTGCCTTTTCACTTGTTCGATTGTTTCCTTTCCTGTGAAGAAGCTTTTTAGTTATACATAGTTCCACTTACCTATATTTGGTTTTATTGCTAGTGTTTTTGGCATCATATCCAAGAAGTCAGTGCCAAGATCAAAGTTATAAAACTTTCCCCCTATGTTTCTTCTATGAGTTTTACTGTTTCAGTTCTTATGTTTAAGTCTTTAATCCATATTGAGTTGATTTTGCATCTGGTGTAAGATAAGGTTCCAATTTCATTCTTTTGCATATGGATATCCACTTTTCTCAATGCTATTTTTTTGGAAGAGACTATCCTTTCCTCATTGTGCATTCTTGGCATTTTTGTTAAAGATCAGTTGACTCTACATGCGTGGGTTTATTTCTGGTCTTTTTATTCTATTCCATTGGTCTATACATCTGTTTTCATGCCAGTACTATCCTGTTTTAATTACTGTAGCTTTGTAATATGTTTTGAAATGAGGAAGTGTAATGTCTTCAGGTTTGTTATTATTTCTTAGGATTTCTTTGGCTATTTAGGGTCTTTTGTAGTTCCATATGAATTTTATAATTGTTTTTCTATTTCTATAAAATATGCCATTGGGATTTTGATAGGGATTACACTGAATCTGTAGATTGCTTTGGGTAATCTGGGCATCTTAACAATATTAAGTCTTCCAATCTCAGAACACAGGATGTCTTTCTATTTATTTGTGTCTTCTTTAATTTCTTTCATCAATGTTTTATAGTTTTTAGTGTACAAGTCTTTCACTTCCTGGGTAAAGTTTATTTCTAAGTACTTTATTTTCTGATGCTACTGTAAATATGACTGTTTTCTTAATATGTAAATTTGTTTTGATTTCTTTCTGTGATCAATCTCTTTTCTCAGCAGAATTTTCCCTGACCCATAAGAAAATATACTTGGTGGTAACTGGCCAAAGCAAAATGCCTATTTTCAACATATTAATTATGTTGAAACTTTAACTCTCTTTAGCAGAATCAGTATTTGTTGAGTATCTATTGAGTGCCAGGCATGGCATTAGAGTCAACATATATTATGCCTCTTGATCTTAGGTTCTCTCAGAAGTAGATATTATTAAAGCCACTTTCCATAAAGAAACACATATTTAGAGAGGTTAAGTAGCTTGCTCAAAATTCACACTTAGAAAGTGATGGGTCCAGGATTAAACCCTGGTCTGTTTGATTACAAATTTCAAGCTCTTTCCACAAATCCACACTGTCCTAAAATTAGAACAATAGGCCTTGTTTAATTAGTTCTACCATATTGTGTACCACAAACTCCTTCTAATACATGCTAAAAATTATTAGATAAGAGATAATTGAAATTACCTTTAAAGTCTGCAGATATCTGCAGCGTTATGATTTTCTGTAATGAA
>CAUYSK010007734.1:0-15383 GCA_963575035.1 Avahi laniger | reverse complement strand
CAATTAATTTCTTTCTATTTTTGGTAGAGATGAAGTCTCGCTCTTGCTCAGGCTGGTCTCGAACTCCTGAGCTCAGAACGATCCGCCCACCTCGGCCTCCCAGAGAGCTAGGATTACAGGCGTGAGCCACCGCGCCCGGCCAATTATATGCTATTTTTTAAAAAAAAATGAGAAAAAAACCAAAGGCAAAAAAGGGCAGCGTAACATAGAATCATTTTCATTTTTCTTTGTCCAAAAATTACTAATAGGCTTGTATTTGGAGATTATCCATTGTGGTACAAACCTCCTTTCTCTATTGCAGGGATCAGCAAGGTTTTTCTAAAAAGGTTCAGACCATAAATATTGTGTGTCAAGAGGCAAAATCAAGAATATTATGATATTGATATCAAGGATATATAATTTCTGCAAATTTGTATCGACAAAATTCAATATATGATATTTGAGTATAATTTTTTATAATACAGTTCTGATTATAAGAAGAGAATTGTTTTATTTCTGGGATATTTTACTTAATTGGGGTTCAAGGTTAATGTGCCTCATCATTAAAATTGATTGCAAAATTTCCCTTGTATTAACCATATTTAGCTTGGGGCTGTACAAAAACAAGTGGGGATCTAGATCTGGCCCATGGGCCATGTATAGCTTGCCAACCTTTGCTCTATTAGTTAAATAGATCAAATAGGGCCAGATTGGAAAGGTTGTACACACAGATAAAAAGTTACATGTGTGAGTCTTTATATTAACACACACTTGTGTGTTTTTCTATATCAAAACCAAATACAATTTGTTTTAATCGATTCCTCTTTACCCCTCCTTTAATGGGAGTGATTGATAGGTGTCAGTATGTTATTTGAAAATCAATGTTTTCAGTCAGTGATTTTAAAGTGGCTTAATGGGAAAATCTTATTTCACATGAATCGTTGATCACATAATTTTGACTTTTATCTTTGGCATATACAACCAAGAATTTCTATTATGTATCTATTTCTTGTTATTGCTGGGTACCTTGGCCCTTCCTTATACTCCTTGAATGTAATTTAAGATTTTGTCCTTAAGAGGAAAATTCAGAAATGTTTTTTCTGAATAACTTTTGGTAAATGATAACTTCTCATTTGCTTGTTTTCTTTATTAAGGCAGTACCTACAGATATGGTAGCCTTTTAAGGCTGTTTCAGTAGTTTGAAATTCTGTTTAAATTGTCCTGAAAATGAGAATTTTATCAAGAGTGCTTATAATATATTTATCACAAACTTTGTTTAAGTCTGAAAATTTTTTGGGTTTTCTTTAGATCTTTAAATGGATGAGATGGCTACCACTCAGATTTCCAAAGATGAACTTGATGAACTCAAAGAGGCCTTTGCAAAAGTTGGTGAGTATTTTTTTTGTAGTCTGACTATAGGAAAGCAGTCTTTATTAGATCCTAATCAAAGTTACTTCTCTAAAAATTGTGTGAATGATTAATCACGAACCTTAGGGCAAGATAGTTAAAATGGATGAGATAAAGTTTTGGAAGCTATATACTTAAAATTATGTTATTTCTAATTATATGTGGTATCTAATAAGGTCAAGGGGTTTTAGCCCAGGGTCCTTAACTGGGGGCTGCTGTGGCTCCTGAAACTTTTATGACAAATTTTGTGTCATTATTATATTTTGTGTATCTTATTTTTCTGCGGAGATGGTTTGGTGCTTTCACCACATTCTCAAAGGGATGTATGACCTCCAGAAACATTAGTTGATGTTTTACTCTTCCCTAATTAGTTTGGCCTTATTGCCTTTTTCCATGGATCTTCTGTGCCTTTGAATAATGCAGGTCGTTCTACCTTCCCACATTAAATTATAGCATCAATATAAGATGGAAAGTCATAGCATCTTTAACCTTACATAACATGTCATATCATTGAGCAGCTATGGAAGCAGTATATAGAATTTACATTCCAAATTTCAGTGCTTGGGTCAAGTCTATAGAAGATAATGAAAAAACAGAGTATAAACTGATTATTGAGATACACACACACACACAGACACGAGTCAACATGTGTTTAGAGAAGTTGATTATATTAAAAAACAGTTGACTATTATTATTTGGTATCTCTTTGACTAAAGGGTATAAAGTTAAATTACAATGACTTGTTATTTAAATCAGAATTTACTCTTAGACTTGTGTCGAAAGTCCCATTAGTGAAAAGTGAGAGAATGTACATCTCTATTCCCATATATTTATGATCCACATTTTTTATGAAGGCATTTAGTAGTAATGGCATACCTTGGGAAGAATAATGACCCCCAGCCTGAGTGACTCTTCATAATCCCACTAGAAAAAACTGAATAGTCCTGAATCTATGTGTATGTGTATAAAAATAGCAGTTAATTCACTTGCCATAGATACCACTTACTATTCAAAGAGCACTACATAGCCTGATCCTAGATGGATTATGAAAAACAACACGTGGGTTCTTGGCTGCAAGAGGTTTTTTTTTATTTTTATCTTGTTATTTCGTAGAAATAGTCTTATCATAATTGTTTTATATAATGCCTGTTGAACCTTCTGTTTTATTTATAGTCATCTTTCAGTATTGGGGGAAGCTTAATTCATTTTTTATGAATAGAATGTTGAGATAGAGACCATACCTTATTCTTGGTGGTATTGTTTATAATCTCCAGTACCTCCTCTTCTCAAGTAAGTATTTGTTGTTGGACACAGGCCTTGTCCTCGTGGACACAAATATTTCATCTTGGAAATATTTGTGTGTGATATTTCTTAAAAATTAAAGCTAATTCAGAGAGTGCTTACCTGATGGGACTTAAAACACTTTTTTTTCTTTTCTTTTTTTTTTTTTTGAGGCAGAGTCTCACTGTGTTGTCCGGGCTCAAGTGATCCTCCTGCCTCAGCTTCCCGAGTAGCTGGGACTACAGGCATGTGCCACCATGCCCGGCTAATTTTTTCTATATATTTTTAGTTGTCCAGCTAATTTTTTTCTATGTTTTTTTTTTTTAGTAGAGACAGGGTCTCGCTCTTGCTCAGGCTGGTCTCGAACTCCTGAGCAGCTCAAACAATCCACCCACCTCAGCCTCCCAGAGTGCTAGGATTACAGGCATGAGCCACTGTGCCCAGCCCTAGAATGCTTTTTATCAGTAAAAGAGCTTTATTGCTCCTTAAAAGCTAAATGATACAAAGAAGATTGACCAATTATCTCCATGGAGGAAACAAGGTTAAATTGTAGTAAGTGAGGGAACAATTAGAGGCTTGACCGCAAGAAAAGGTCATTATGGAACTATTGTTTAAGTAGAGTTCAGGCTAGACAAACAGCTACCCAAAGTCCCTACCAGCACATGTTCCTAAGACATGCAGATTCTTATTCTTTTTTCTTATTTTATTTTTATTTTTTTATTTTAAGAAGAAGCAAAAGCCTACAGCACCCCGTATTCGTAGGCGGTCTCCCATCCAAGTACTAACCAGGCCCGACCCTGCTTAGCTTCCAAGATCAGACAAGATCCGGGCGCATTGAGGGTGAAATGGCTGTAGACCATGCAGATTCTTATTACCATGCATGCTATAAATATGAATTCTGGAGTCCAAAATTTCTGCCTGTTCTGAATATTATTCTTTAACATCCCCCACTCAGTATCTAGCACAGTGCTGCACACATGTTAGGTTCTCGATAAATATTTAATTGATTGAAACCCAAGGAACTATACATAATCTTTTGATGTACTGGGATTTTGTCATTATCGACTATACATTCAAAGGGCTTTTGTTACAAAGATTTTCATTATAGTGGAATTTATTATTAAAGGTTGTGGCCATTAAATTGTAGCACATAAAATTTATATAGATTTTTCAGCATAATAGAGGCTCATGTGCAGTCTGTCTTTTGGAAACTTCTTTAAAGACCCAGCTGAGTCTTTTGATTTTCTTTTAAAAAAATCTTTGTAGCTTTTAGTTGTTAGTTACAGAGCCCTCAGGCAACCGTCAAAGGTGTTATAGGATTTTATTTTTTAATTCAGGGAAACCTTATTTTAAAAACAGGCTCTGTAACTCTCGAACTTATTTTCCTGTTAAAGACAGTTGTTTCCTTTTTTTGTTGTTTTGGTAGAGATGGTGACAGAGAGTAGGGAAGACTACTTTGTCTCAGTTCAATTGTTACAAAATGTGGAAATCATTATATGATTTTCCCCATCTATTAACAATAATAGCCTTGATTATCTCCTTAGAAATTCAGCAAAATCATAATGTGTGGAGAAAACCTCTGTAATTACCACTAATCGTAGGTTTTGTTCAATCAATTAATAGTGCTTTGAAACTCTCTTTACTAGCAATAAATTGAGTATTAGAATTTAAATTTCTTTCACTTTCTGCACCTGCTTAGTTTGAAGCTCCAAGCTCCTATAATTATTTTAATTTTCTCAACAATTGTTTCCAGTATTTCCCAGTAGCAGAAACCTTAGCTCTCATTTTCCCTACTTCATAATGTTTCTGTTTTGATTTAAATGCTGCAATACTGTATAACTTCTTTCTAAAGAAGAATAAATAAGAGCTTTCAGAACACTTAGGTATCAATATTTTACCAGCTCTAAAATGTCTTTTCCATTCTAAGACTTTAATTTTGCTATGGAAGCTAGTGGTCATTTGGATGATTACTTGTCATAAAGACAAATTCATGTAATGTAAATCTTTTCACGTTTGCTTTAGTCCTGCAAACACTTTTGATATCTGACTTTTTTCTCTCCTGAGCACTCTCTATTGAGCTTTTTAAACCGTGAATTCAGCACTTTTGAAATAAAAGAATAACGGGGTTTCTTAAGGGATTAGGAATAGTGTGGCTGTATTCCGTTGAGGTTGCCCACCAAACTAAGCCAAAAAATTTTGGTTGTGGTGATTGTAGCTGTACCAGACTTCTCTCATCCCAGGAAGTTGAGTTGTTTCAAATTACTTGATATTCTCTAGTATATAAAAACCACATCAGGATGATGCCACAAAAAACATGGTACTTTAATTTACTTTCAGTATTCGATAAAACTACCCCAGTGCATATTTACTTAATTATGCCCTAAAAAATAAAAACTACAGACCATCAACAAAAAAAACTAGCCAGCGCTCTTTTGCTCTGCCATCTGGTTAATTATTAGTTAACTTAGTCTTCAGTTGGATTATTGGAGGTGACGGTCTTGGGATAGTCTGAAAACCTTGTTTTGACTGTGTGGAAGATAGGAGTACACATTGGTGGGTGTGTGGCTGAGCACAAAAACAACATGGGTGTGAGAACACTCATGTGAGCGTGTATGTAGGTCTGTATGTATTTTTAAAACAGTAGAGTGGCAGCAGGTGAAAAATGATCGCCAAACCACCGAAAATTTTGAATCGCAAAAGGATGGATAAACGTTTTTGATTGCCTTGTCTCAGCCCTCTAAACTTGTCCAGCCTTGAGCAGTACTTGAGCCCCACCTTTGGGAATCCACCAGTAGGGTGAACTCTAATGTATCAACCTCTAGTCTACCCTTAGCTGGGATTCATTAAACTGCCTCTTATGTTTGCTGGAGTGAGCTACCCCAAAAGGCATAAGCTGTGAAAGGCAAACTCCATGTTTAGACAGGCATCTGGAAATGGTTAGCAGTTGCCTTTTGTAAGGTTTTAATGCCTAATGAAAGCTTGACTTTACCGCTTAGATCTTAGGATGGAATATAGTTTAAATTCTTCTTTTGCTCAAGTCTTTTAAATCAATATTTGGTGAGCTTTGATGGGCATTGAAGATTGTGTGTGTGTGTATGTGTGTGTGTGTTTGTGTGTGTGTGTGAGAATCTGTTATTGTTAGACATGTAGATTCCTTTTGTCATTTCTTTGGTGCAAAAAAATTGTGGAATGTATTGGTCAAACTAAATTGAACTTTTAAATTCAGCTTTTCTGAAAGTATATGCAGTTGCACTTGATTGGTTTTCTTCTTGAAGTCCTAAAAAGCGCTGTCCAGTGTGGGTTAATAAAGAGGTCGCATGTGTGTTGCAGATGAGGGCACGCAATATGTGACCTCTTTATAAATAAAGACACCAGATTTAGACAGAGTCAAGGATGGTTAAAGCAACACACACACACACACACACACACAACCTGAGGGTCAAAGGAAATCCCAGCCTTTTTCTTACTGTCAGATTTATAAGACTAAGTAGCACCCCAAAAGATGCGTTTGAAGTGACAGATTGCACCACATACCACCTGGACAAGGGCAGTGTAAAACAGCAGCTAAAATCAAAACCACTTGAGTTCTGGCTCAGCTTTCTCCAGACAAGTACTTAAAATAGCTTAAATAACAGGATGCAAGGGGAGGGAAAACATTTCCTTTTAAGGATATGCATTCTTGGTGTGATTCAAACTTCTGCAGGAACATGGCTGTATAATAAGTTTATTTACTTTAAGGTTTCTTGGGGGAGGGTGTTGGGGGAGTTAACTGGCATTTAAAATAATACTTGGTAAAAAAGAATAATGAGGTTTCATTTAAAACAAAATGCAGATGTGAACCTACATGTGTCATCAGAGAGTGAGAGAGAATACGAAATCATTGTAACATTTGGTTCTTTCCTCATGAATTCAGTAGCCAATATGAAAGATGGGCCTGTCTGATGCAGCACTGGGAGTCTCTTAGTGGTTTTTTAAAAGTATAGTGATTTTTTTTTACTTTTTGAAAAGAAAACAGTCAATTTATTGAAATTTAGCACTTTCGGCCGGAACTTTGTTCAGTGGTTAAGTGGAGTTTCTTTTCCCCCGCTGCTTGTTAATGTCCACCCGTACTGACCATATTTTCTGAACCAAAAAGTTGAGACATGTGCTGGCAGAAACATCGAGACTGCTCTGGATCATATAAGCTGTATGGTAATTCATATTGACTTTATCAGCTGTGCGAAAACTACGATACTGGAACAGAATAGTCTTCAAAATGCAGAGCCTTTCCCACCCCACACCCATGTATAGTTCATGAGCAAGTGGCAAGTGAGCCAGAAAGGGGTTCCAGAATATTGGCTGCTTTAATGAGACAATAAGGACTGTCATCATGCCTGGTGGTTGTGATTTTAGTTTCCAGTTGTTAAAACTGCTTTCAATCTAGGTCTGTGTTTTTGGGTCAGTTTATTATTAGATTCTCATGTTTATGTTAAAACTCGGAATAGAAAATGTTCACCATACTAAATAGCAACATTCCAATTCTATCCCTTTGTTTTAAAATGGATATTTTAACAGCAAATAAGGATATGCCCCTATGATTTAAAAAATTCAATTGTTTTTTGAAAAACTTGCCACTTAGCTTTTACTATATTGCTATGGAATAAAGAAAAATTATCCAAAATTCATTTTGAATTATTGTTTGGAAACCATTCATGTATCTCAACTGTCTCATCTTACAAATGAGGAAAGCATAATTCAAAGACTATCATTTAATCAGTTTTTAAAATGAAACTACTTCTCTCAGATGGAAAAAATTAGGTTTAATAGTCATCAGCATTTATGTTTATTTTTAAAAAATTGTGACGAGTTAGTCTTAGAAGTAGACAAAAAGTGTTAAGCACCTGGTGAACATCACTGATGAGATGGAAGCATTCTAAAATGCCATTATGCTGCCTCATTTTCTGGCCTTCCAAAGCACATTAAATCCCTAATACTGTTTAAGGATGTGTTTTTGTTTTTTTGACTGGGGATTGGACATAAAATTAGCATAAAACTCTTTGAGAATAATTGCATGCTATTTTGTGTTTCAAGTACTTTACCAGCTGGGAGATTTTGTAAAATTAATTGCTAGCCGCCTTTTTAGGCTCTCTCTGCCTTCTTATTGAAATTGAAATCGTTTTTTTCAAAATATATGATTTAGGACCTCTAAGAAAGGCTCAATGTAATTCATTAGTACTGACACTAAAATGCCTTTGATCATGGGAGGTAATATAAGCTAGATTAACATCTGCTGATAAAATAAGGAAAAATAGCCAAGTAGGTAAAACTTTTAAAAGAAGACACATGCTCTTCTCATCCCAGGAAGGATAAAGGACAGATATCCGAAGTGACCCCAATTTTTTACAAAGATTTTGAAGTCACAGTTTGAAGTAGGGCCAAGTGGTTCTGTCTGATTCTCTTCTGTATCTTTGGTATCTAGCTCAGTGGGTATCTACCCACAGAATAGGTACTCCATTTGCTCTGGAGTGACTCATGCTAAACAAGTGCAAATGGCCATTCTTAATAAAGCCAAGACAGGCTCCTACACTTGCAAGGAGAAAGAGGTCCTGACCCGACAGCCATCACTGGTTGTCTCCTTGGGTCCTCCTTGGTGGGTGTGTTCGCTTAGAAAACCAAATTACAGATCTGAAGGCTGCTGGGTGGAGACAGGATTAGAACAAAGGGAATGAGATTGAATGTTATTTAAGGGATATTTCTGTCAAGTTTTGGTTTCCCGATGAATTGCCATTCAATCTTTGAATGCTATTTCTGTATTTTTTGTCATTGTTGTTTAGTTTTGTTTTTAAAATTAGTTAATACCTGCCAATCGATGATTGTACAAAAATATTCTTTCCATTGCTTATTATATGCAAGACACTGTGTTATGTATTGGGGTGGGAGATAAAAAGATTCAAAGGAATCTTGATCAATAGATGTGAAACCATTAAGGAAGATTGCCATGGAATGAAAAAAAAAATTTTTTTTTTGAGAGAAGGTCCCACTCTGTTTCCCAGGCTAGAGTGCAGTGGTGTCATGGCTCACTGCATCCTCCCCCTCACGAGCTCAAGCCATCCTCCTGCCTCAGCTTCCAAAGTAGTTGGGACTACAGACAAGAGCCACCACGCCTCGCTAATTTTTCTATTTTTAGTAGAGACGGGGTCTCACTCTTGCTCAGGCTGGTCTCGAACTCCTGGCCTCAAGCAATCCTCCCACCTCAGCCTCCCAGAGTGCTAGGATTACAGGCATGAGCCACTGCGCTCAGCCGTACAGATCTTTATTCCTCCACCCCCCTTTAAAATTTTCATGTCACTTACTAAAAGCATCTGTTTTTGCTACCCTCACTTTGAAATGGAGTTTCTGCATGTGGTTATTTTATGTCAGTTATATTTTAGGGTAGCTACTTCCTGTACTTCCTGGCATCTTTTAATTACATCATTGAATTGTCTTCTAATTAATGCTCAGAGGTTATTTCAGGGAGGGTTCATGCAAATGGTAGTTCTCCCTGTTACACAAACTTCTATTTCTGCCTAATACAAATAAACTACCAGATAGACTTTGAGAGCCTTGGTCAGTGTCATGGAGCTTTGGATCCACTAAATTCTAAAATATTTCGTTTAAAACATCTCTACCTTCAACTTCTATTATATCACTGAGACTACAAAAAGAACAGTTATTGAGTACCTGTTATGTACACCAGTCTAAACTGGAGTAAACAACAAAAGATTAAATTGTGCTCATTATACATCAATTCAGAAGTCAGGGAAAAGTAGAATACACTTAAAAATATTTTTCTTTCAAAAATTACTAAAGTGGGCTGGGTGTGGTGGCTCATGCTTGTAATCCTAGCACTCTGGGAGGCCAAGGCGGAAGTATCACTTGAGGTCGGGAGTTCAAGATCAGCCTTAGCAAGACTGAGACCCCCCCATCTCTACTAAAAATAGAAAGAAATTAGCTGGGCAACTAAAAACAGAAAAAATTAGCTGGGCATGGTGGTGCATGCCTGTAGTCCCACCTACTCGGGAGGCTGAGGCAGAAGGATCTCTTGAGCCCAAGAGTTTGAGGTTGCTGTGAGCTAGGCTGATACCCTGATAGAGCGGAAAAGGAACTTCAGAGATCATTCGGTCCAAAGCACTCCTTTTACAGATAAGAAAACTAAGGCCTGAAGAGGTGACTTGTGCAAATTAGTAGCCAAGTCGAAATTAGATCCTATGTCCCCTCAAGTATGCTGTGTACGTTTCGCTATGCCACACTTTATAAACGAAATGGGAGAAACAGATTAATATTTAATATATGCACGGGAGCAGGTGTGTTTAAATTCAAGACTTTTCATACAACAAGAGCTGCTAAAATTCTGCCCTAGTGCCATGAACACTACTTTGTTCTTTTTAGCAACTACAGATGTTGTTGCTGAATTGATTTCTACATATAAACACCTTATATGTAGAAATAAAGGATTTGATGCCTGACCTTTCATAAATTCACAACAAAGAAAGTACAGCTACGCCCTAGGGAAGTTAAGTGCTTTACCTTGAAGGAAATACAAGTGATTTTCACAAGTGTTGAGTGGTTTGCTATTGATGTTTTAAAAGTACAGATATTTGAATTAATAGATTTAAAATGTAGTAAACAATGGTTAAGAATATTTGATACTCAGAGCAACACTAAACATAGAATTTCATCAGCCTTCAAATTATTAGTGAAATGGTTTCATATAGGATATTTAATATTTTAGTAACAAAGTATTAGCTAATATGAATTACACTTAGAAAAAGATTCCCAAATGTGTTCCATGGCCTAGAAGAGCGTATGATCAGCTCCCTGACCTTATCCCTTACTTTCCCCCTTGTTCACTCTGCTCAAGTCATACTGGATCTTTGCTGTTCCTAAAACACATCAGACACATTGCTGCATCACAGACTGAATTTGCTGTTTCTTCTACCCGAAATCTTTTCCCCAGATATACACGTGATTTGCTCCCTTACTTCATGCAATTCTTCATTCAAATATAGTGTCATCAATGTGGCCTTCCTTGACCATTCTGTCTAAATAGCACCGCCACCATTCCTGCCCCCCAGTGTCACTAAAACTCAGAGCTAGTCAGCTTCAGCACAGTTGACATTTTGAGCTCCATTATTCTGTGTTGCACGTTGCAGCAGGGGATGTCATACGCCTTGCAGGATATTTAGCAGCATCCCTGGCCTCTACCCACTGCATGCTGGGAGCATCCTCTCCCTGCGCCCCCCTCCCCAATTATGGCAATCAGAAAAGTCTCTAAACATTTCTGAATGTCCCCTGGAGGACAAAATAGTCTAAGTCTAACCCCTTACCCTGCTTTATTTTTCTTCCCAGCACTTCACTTATGTCGTTATCATATATTATACTATATTTTATAGTCATACTTCATGTTTTATTTGTTTATTAATTGTCATTAGAATGTGAGCTCCTTGAGAGCAAGACTTTCTTTCTTTCTTTCTTTCTTCTTTCTCAGTAACTTGCTTTGTTGCCCAGGCTGGAGTGTAGTGGCATGATCATAGCTCACTGCAACCTCAAACTCCTGGGCTCAAGCAAATCCTCTTGCCTCATCCTCCTAAGTAGCTGGCACTACAGGTATGCGCCACCACGCCTGGCTAAATTTTTTTATTTTTTGGTAGAGATGGGGTCTTGCTATGTTGCTCAGGCTGATCTTGAACTCCTGGCCTCAAGTGATCCTCCTGCCTCAGCCTCCCAAAGTGCTGGTGTTACAGGCATGAGCCACTGTGGCCAGCTGAGAGCAAGACTTTCTTTTGTTGGCTGTGGTATCACGAGTCCCAAGAACAGTATCTAGTACAAAGGTTTTTGTAATATATCAAATAGTTTATTCACAGTACATTTCCTTGAATGGTGCTGTGGCCATCTTGAGTCATTTCTCTGTTCAGATTGTTTCCTTCTATTATAATTAAATTTATATATGAAAAACAGTGGGACTAAGGAATAAAAACATTATTGAACAGAAGGTATTTGAAATAGCTGGTGAACTTGATTCACACAAAACAATATACTCCAGTAGTTATAATCCTCGAGACATTAGCCCTTTTTTTTCCCTCAATAAATTGACTTTTGCTCATGGACATTTTTTTCCCCATTTTTAACAGCTTCAGAGTAAGCATCATTTGTTTAATCGGCACTTTGATACATGCTCTTAAAACTACAGTAGCACAAAAATAAAAAGGTTATTTATAGAGTCATGTTAAACATCTGCTTTACTCAGTACTGTATTTATTTTTATGAACTCTGTATTGGTCTTGGATTAATGTTTGTTTACATTAACTCTTAAAAAACTTGGCACTGAAAGTAGTTGCTTAATTTCAGATGTGCTTTGAAATATAATCAGTATTAAATTCATAAAACTTCTTTTAGACCAATAGAAGAATGAGGAACATATTAATAAAACTCCTAAACAACTAATTAATTCTTTCTTTTAAAGTTCTCTTAGCTCCACAACTTAATCATAATTTTATTAACTATTTCTTGAAATTAAGGATGTTCTTTTTAATAAAGCTACTTATACATGGTTTAAAATACAGGATACATGATGTAAAACCTTGTTCTTTCAGTTAAAATGTACATTTTCCTTTCAAACAACCTTAGGGTGCCACAAAATAAGAAAAAATTGTATTTAGGTGAGCTTATGAACTGAGCCTCAAATGAAGGAAAATACTCTTAATAAGTTAACTAATATTTCTCTTAATTTTTTTTTTCCCTTTTTGCTTCTCCCTTTTTACAAAGATCTCAACAGCAATGGATTCATTTGTGACTATGAACTTCATGAACTTTTCAAGGAAGCTAATATGCCATTACCAGGATATAAAGTGAGAGAAATTATTCAGAAACTCATGCTGGATGGTGACAGGAATAAGGATGGGAAGATAAGTTTTGATGAATTTGTTTATGTAAGTATGTGAAAATTCCACTTCTAATACCACTATTAGAAGTAACGTATGTTCCTTTGTCTAGTGAGATCGTATAGTATAATAATAAGCACTATTATATTAAGTTCCTAAACATATCATATTAGTACTATTATAACTAATAACATTTGTCATCCTGCCCACTTAATTTTTGTTAGTTCTTTTAGCCACTAGAATATCTTAACGAAAGACTTGAGAAAAAGCTTGGTGACAGAAACAAAGATGCAGTTCGAGGCGCGATGCTCGCTGTGTAAGGTGAACAGTCTCATTTTGGGACATCATTAAAGGGCATTCTTCAAGGTGCTAAGTGACATCTTTGAAGTGTTCTTTCGCTCTCCCGTGGTGAGCAGTGTGCTCCAAAATTTTAATGATACACCCTGACTCACAGTCTTGGAAGCTTCCTGAGCTGAACTTTCTGATTAAAAAGTTGTTTTCTACTCTCGTGGTAGGGATATTTAACTCTACCGCTTTCTCCAGGATGATAATTTTGATAATTAAAAGTTAGAAGCGTGTCTTTTTAGTGCATTAGAAGAGACATTTAAAATTTGTGTTTTCTCTAGTATCATCAAATACTCCTAAAGAGTTAGGGGCTGATTTTTTCATGCTTCTACCCCCCAAGCACCTAGTTTGGTGTTCCTACTCAGTGCCTGGAGAGTGTATGTGTGGCACGTGGTTCTTTATTGAAGCCTGATGCTTTTTGGCTGCTAGTAAGTGAGGTCTAGATTTTCTAGACTTATGCCACTTTCGGTTTGTATTTATTGACACAGTATTTGAAATATATATTAAAGAATAGCTGTTGCCTCCTCCCTCAATTAAGAATGCATTTAAGATTTTATCGATGTATTTATTATTAATTTAAGGCTGAGTTTGACTAGATCTTATTAAGCATTCCTTTCAGTATATTGCAAACTAGTATTAGTGCCTAATATTTATCACAAACTTCCTAGCACTCCTATCCTCCTCTTCTGTTGTTTACTTTTGCCTCAAGACAGCTGAAACGATAACGTCAGTAACTGTGGCTTTCTATAGCAAGTGAAATTCTGATATGTTCTCTCCGATTAGAATTAACTCCTTTAGAACACTGTAGGAATTCAAGAAGCAAATTAACCAAGTAATGATGTCTACTCAGCTGACAGCATTTTGTGAGGGTGTTGATTGTTGTAAAAATGTAGACTTGTGTCATAATTATAATGATATAGTTCTTGCCCTTTTCTTTTGAAATACTGATTTCCTCCCACCGTTTTTTGTCTCCAGTTCTGGCCAAAGCCCTTTGTTTTGAATTCTAGGTTCAATAGTAAGTTGCAGTTGATTTTTCAATTTGAGCACTTGCATGTCCTTTGATTTATAACTTGCTCCCCTTGTAACTGCATGTTTAATTGTGTATTTAAAGCAGCTCAGAGCAGCCGTTAACTATGATTGGTTGGTTTTTTCTTTCTTATTTTTTTTCCTAAATGACCCAAGAAACCAGCAAGTGATTGGTTGTTTTCAATACAACTTACTGCTCAGAATTTTTTCCTAGTGGAATTTAATCTCTTAGAAAGAACAGACCGAAATCATTAGGATCCACAGTGTGCCAGTATTATTAAGGACAAAATTATGGAAATATCTTTTTAAAAATGACCTTGGAAAATTTTCTAATTTTGTAGATTTTGAAATGTTGTAGTTTCCACGCAGCTGTTTGTGGCTTTTAAGTGAGGAGGTGTGATTACCTTAATATATTCTCAAAATGTAAAGAACGTGCATAATAATTTTGGTAACATTAGGGATTTTTTTTAAAAAAATAAAACATTAAAGAGACATTTTAGGGGGAAAGGGTATGCCTCTAACTGTCGCTTGGGTGAGGCAAAGACATAAAATGTAACCGTAATATTTGTACCCTCATAATACCCTGAAATAAAAAAATATATACATTTTAGAATCGAAAGGAATCAATATGTTTACACTCCTTCACTTTTCAAATTTAAAGAAAAGAAACGGGTTTCTGAAAAAGGAAGTGACTTGCCCAACATTACAGAGAGTACTAGTGGCTTTTTCAAGGTACCTCCCTGCTATTCAAGAAATTTGGAATGTGAAGGACAGTAAAGTAACCTGCCTGACATATCAGAATGCTACTACCATGACTATACTGACAGAAAGAAGGGAGTTTAAACAAACGTCTGTCCGCTCCAATCTGCTTTGTCATTGGTGAAATATCTTACACATTGTCAAACGAAATATAGGTAGAGCTTAGTTATCCAAAAGATAGGAAGCGTGTTATTCCTGTCGGTATTAGTGTAAGGAGATAGAAATAAACATATTCTTGCATGTTACGTTTTTGCTTTTTATTTGAATTGCTGCTTAAGGGTGTTAATTGCAACCACGCTGCAAACAAAATCAGATTATGTTAATTTTGGAGAAGAATACATAGGGCAGAAAAGAGTCCCAAAATTATTATATGTAATAAATATATGTAAACTTCAAATGCAAAATTTAAATTTAACACCTTGCTTTTGTTTCTGCTAAGCACTTTAAAACTAAATGACTGGGTTTTTATACTTGTAAGATAATAGGATTTATTTCCTTTTTTTTTTTCATTGTTTGAGACAGTCTTGCTCTGTTGCCCAGGCTAGAGTGCCATGGCATCAGCCTAGCTCACAGCAACCTCAAACTCCTGGGCTCAAGCGATCCTCCTGCCTCAGCCTCCCAAGTAGCTGGGACTACAGGCATGCACCACCATGCCCGGCTAATTTTTTCTATATATTTTTAGTTGTC
>CAUYSK010007730.1:0-52087 GCA_963575035.1 Avahi laniger | reverse complement strand
TTTCTCTCATTAGAGGCAGAAAAAGCATTTGACAAAATTCAGCAACGTTTTATGACAAGAATACTTAACAAAATAGGCACAGATGGGGCCTACCTAAAAATGATGCAAGCCATATACGACAAACTCATTTTCCTTTTTTTTTATTTCAGGGTATTATGAGGGTACAAACATTATGGTTACATTTTATGTCTTTGCCTCAACCACGCAAGGGTTATAGCATACCCTTCCCCACTACAATGTTCCCCGTGTCCTTTAGTTGCTGGGTTACCCCCCAGCCCCCTAATCCCTGGAGAGTATTACTGACATGTGATCATTCTAGTATTGATCAGTTAGTACCAATTTGAGGCGAGTACAAGTGGAGCCCATTCTTCCGATCTTGTGGTGCCTCACTTTGGATAATGGGCTTAAGTTTAATCCATGAAAGTATAAGAGGTGCTAGATCACTGTCATTTCTTATGACTCAGTAATATTTCATTGTATACATATACTAAATTTTAATAATACACTCATGGATTGATGGGCACTTGGGTTGTTTCCACATTCTTGCAATAGTGAATTATGCTGTCATAAACATTCAGGTGCAGATGTCTTTATCATAGAATGTTTTGTGATCTTTTGAGTAGATGCCTAATAGTGCTATTGCTGGATCGAATGGTATTTCTATTTTTAGCTGTTTCAGGTGTCTCCAAATTCTTTTCCACAGAGGTTGCACTAATTTGCAGTCCCACCAGCAGTGTAAGAGTGTTCCTGTCTCTCCACATCCTCCCCAGCATTTGTTGTTTGGGGATTTTTTGATAGAGGCCAATCTCACTGGGGTTAGGAGATATCTCATTGTGCTTTTGATTCTCATCTCTCTAATGATTAGAGATATTTAGCATTTTTATATGTTTTATGGCCATTATTCTGTCTTCTTTTGAAAAGTTTCTGTTCATTTCCTTTGCCCATTTGTTGATGGCGCTGTTTGATTGTTTCATATTGATTTTTTTGAGTTCTAGATAGATTCTGGTTATCAGCCCTTTATCAGATGTGTAGAGAGGAAATATTTTCTCCCATTCTGTAGACTGTCTATCCGCTCTAATGATAGTTTCCTTGGCAGTGCAGAAGCTTTTTAATTTGATTAGATTCCATTTATTTATTTTTGTTGCTGCAGCTATTGCTTTGGGGTTCTTCTTCAAGAATTCCTTGCCCCCACTCTGTCCTTTTGATAGGTCAGTCCTGTTTAGGTTCATTCAGATAGAGGGAAAGCCCCCTCCAATGCTTTTTTGATTTTGAAGGGTCTGTAATTCAAAATATTCTTTATACTGAAGAGTCATATTTTAGGGTGAAATTTCCTGAACTTCTTCATGGACAATTTGAATAGCTCTATATCTCTTAAGGGAATTTAATTCATAATTAAAATCTACAGAAAATTAATCTCCAAACTCAGGTGGTTTAACCAGAGAATTCTATTAGATGTTACAAAAAGAATCAACATGAGTTTCTACACAACCTCTTCCAGAAAAAATAGAAAAGGAGGGAATGTGTCAAAACTCACTCTGTAAAACCAATATTACGTTATTACATTCATACCCAAACCAAAGATACCATAAGAACAGAAAAACTGCAAACCAATATCCCTTATTAATATAGATACAAAATCCTTAACAAAATGTTAGAAATTTAATCTAGCAATATATCTTTAAAAAATACATACCATGACTAAGTGGAGTTTGTTCCAAGGATGCAAGGATAGTTCAATATCTTATAATAAATCAATGTCAACAAGCTATAGAAGAAAAATCAAACATTCATATCAACTGATGCAGAAAAAGCTTTCACATAATTCAACTCCCATTCATGATATAAACCAAAACTCTCAAATATAAGAATAGATAGAAAGTTCCTCAACTTGATAAAGAGTATCCACAATAATTTTACAGATAACATCATACTTACTGATTTCAGATTGAATGTTTTTGCTCTAAGACCGGGAATAGGGCAAGGACATTCACTCTCACCACAATATTCAACACAGTGATGAAAATTGTAGTTAATGCAATAAGGTGATAAGAGAAAATGAAAGGTATACAGATAAGAAAAAAACTGTTCCTATTTTCCAATGGCTTAATCACCAAATGAAATAAGTATACTAAGGAATCTCCAATCTCCTAGAACTAATAAATGAGTTTAGCAAGATCACAGGATACAAGATCAACATACAAGACTCCATATAGTAAATGTGCCAATTCCTTACAAGTTGGTATATATGTTTAATGAAATTCCTATCAAAATCCCAGCAAATTTTTTTTTTTTTAGTATGGACAAAATTATTTTAAAATTTATGTGGAAAGATAAAATAATTAGAATAGTGGGGTAAGCAGAATAATGCTCCCTACCTTCAAAAAAATTTTCCATATCCTAATCCCAAGAACTTCTGAATATGTCAGTTAACATGGCAAAGGGAATTAAAGTAGTTGGGATCAATGTTGCTAACTAGGTTACCTTAAAGTGGTAAGATTATCCTGGATTGTTCAGGTGGGTTCAATGTAATCAGAAGCATCCTGAAAAGTGGAAGAGGGAGGCAGAAAGATTGCATTGTGAGAAGGATTCAACCCAATGTTGTTGGCTTTGAAAATGTAGAAAGGGAGCCATGAGCCAGGGAAGGTAGGCAGCCTCCAGAGGCTGGAAAAGACAGGAAAAATGGCCCTAGAAAGCCATTAGTAGGGACATAGTGCTGCTGACACCTTGATTTTAGCCCACTGAGATTCCTTTTTAATTTCTGACCTCCAGAACTATGAGATAATAAATTTGTGTTGTTTAAGCTACTGTATTTGCAGCAATTTTTTATAGCAGTCACAGAAAACTAATACAAATTGCCAGGATACTTTTTTAAAAAGAAGAAAAGAAGAATAAAGTGGGAGAAGTCACTATCTAATTTCAACACTTATATAGCTCAAGTAATCAAGACTTTCCTGGTACAGTCAAGGAACAGACACACAGATCAATGGAACAGAGAACTCAGAAATAGCCCCACAAAATACGGCCAATTGATATTTTACAGAGCTGCAAAAGCAATTCAATGGAGGAAGGATAGTCTTTTCAACCAATAGTCTTAGAGTGGTTGGACAACAAAAGTCAAAAAAATAAACCTAAATCTCACATCTTTAAAAATTAACTTAAATTTATTATAGATTTAAACGCAAAACATAAAATTAAAAATTGTAGAGGATGACATAGAAGCAAATCTTTGAGATGCAGGGTTTGGTGAGGTGTTCTTAGATATTACACTAAAAGCATGATCATGAAAGGAAAAACTGATAAATTGGACTTCATCAAAATCAAAAATATTTCCCCTTTGAAAGACCTTATTAAGAAGATGAAAAGAAAAGGTACGGACTACAAGAACGTGTTTTCAAACCATATTTCTGACAAGAAACTACAATCTAAAATATATTTTAAAACTCAATATTTAAAAAATCTAATTAGGAAATGAACAAAGGTCATAATGAGACATGCCGCTGAAGAGGATATAGAGACAGCAAATAACCACATGAAAAGATGTTCAACATCACCAGCCATCAGAGAAATGCAGATAAAGGCCATGATGAGATATTACTACAAACCTATTAGAACAGCTAAAATAAAAAATACTGACAATGCCAATAACTAGTGACAGGACAGAGAAATTGGATCTTTCCTGCATTGCTAGGAGACGGTCACTCTGGAAAACAATTTGGCAGTTTCTTAAGAACCTAAACATGAACTCCAAACCAGCAAAATGCATTTCTGGAAATTAACCTCAGATAAATAAATATTTATGTCTGCATAAAAACTTATACACGAATGTCCATAGCAGCTTTATTTTTAATAGCCAATGGAACAGAATAGATAATCCAGAAATATCCACACACAAGTATGGCCAATTGATTTTTGACACAGCTGCAAAAGCAATTCAATGGAGGAAAGACAGTCTTTTCCACAAATGGTACTAGAGCAATTACATAACCAAAGTCAAAACAATAAATAAATAAACCTCCACCCAGAGACAACTAAAATTTCCCTCAATACCTAAAAGCTTAAACAAACGGTGGTACATCCACACCATGGACAAAAAGGAATGAGCTATTAATACACATAACAACTCAGATGGATCTTAAGAGCATTGTGGGGAGTGGGAAAAAAATCTCAAAAAGTCACATACGGTATGATTTCATTTATGTAACATTCTTGAAAGAACAAAATTACAAAGATGGAAAACAGATTAGCGGTTGCCAAGGATTAGAGATGGTAGAGAGTGAGAGTCAGTGTGATTATAAAGATGTTGCACAAGAGAGATCTTTGTGGTGATGGAAGAGTTTCCTATCTTGATTGTGGCTGTGATTACAAAAATCTGTCTAAGATTTGAAATCTTGGGCTAATTACTTTCAATTTCAGATTCTTCATTTTTATATCAAAGGGTAAAGATATTTTCCTCATAAAATTTAGCACCATTCAATGCAATACTCACCCAGGTCTGTCTGGCCCCAAAGTCCATGGATATACAGCACTTGCAGTCACTAATTCATTATGAACATTTTAATCCTATTCAGATAGGTGTCAATCGGCTCAGGCAACATTGACCAGTAGGTGTGGGAAACAAAACAGACAAGTTTTTATTGCTGAAGGATGAAGTAGAAGAAGTGAGCAGATGTTCCTTAAGTGAGTCGCTGCTCGGGCATTTCCTAAGCATAACTCAGTTTCTTACAGAAGTTTAGGCATGACCAAGAGTGGCAGCAATTTGGATTTTAGGGCAAAAACCTTAGCAATAGATGCTTCATGCAGGTAGAAGGAGCACAGTAACCCCAGGGGCAAGGCCACAAGATGCAACAGTGCTGTTCTGTCCCGTTAAGCAAATGTTTATTGATTACCTGCCTTGTGTAATGGCATCGTGTGAATCCCTGGAGAAAACAAAGATGTATAAGGCAGAGTCCCAGCTCTCCAAGGCCTCTCAGCATAGTGGTCAACAGATGAGCCAACGTGACTGCAAGTGCTAAGTTAGAGGAATCCCTGATGGAACTTTGGGAAACAGGTGCTTGGAATCATCATAAAGTTCAGGTTTTTTTCCGATGTGGTCTCCAAGGCAATATTCATACACTTTTACTTTCATATTTTAACATATTGAGAAACAGACATAGATACCATCAAGAATATAATCAAAAGAAGTGATTTTGCTTGTTTATTTTGGTAAAAACTGTATCAAGTAACTCTGCTTGAATCTATAGTCTAAATCAGCTTGAACCCTGGAATGAACAGGAGACAATCAGGCTTCAAGAGCAGATCACTTACCTGGAGAAGCTCCAATTACTTCCCACCTGACAAGAACTAAGACTTCTAAGAAGAGAGTTCTCTGTTAACCATGAACCTGGTGTGTTGCTCCCTCTCTGAATCCTGTGTTTACATTTTTTAATTGATTAGGGAAAAGGATATGATTGGCACTTCAGAGTGCCCTAAAGACACCTGAGCTGTCTTAAAGGACTAGTAAAAGTGAGCCAGATATCCTCACCAGGGAAAACGACATAGCAGGATAAAGCATCACAGCTTGCGGAGGGAATTTCATGTTGTTTGGAATTACCGGGGTCTTAAGTGTAAGGAAGGAATTTCAGTCTGCAATGAGAGTATAAAGCAAAGTGCACCAGGAGGATGAATGCTGGTGCAGTGGGGAGACCACCGGCTGGGGAATTCAGCACTAGCTGTTGGCTTCCAGGTCAGGAAATGTAGCTGTTGGAGTTAGTGGAGTCAAGTGGCTCCTGCTGAGGGCTTGACAACTGAGAGGAAATATGACGCCATGGGCATGTGAAATGGTGCCATAGAGGAGAAACTCCATCTGCTTCATTAAAAACTTAAGGGCTAAATTTGCTGGTGTACTCTCACCTTGTATTGCCTGTTCACAGAGCAAGAACCCAAATGGGTTTAGTGAATTTTGAATTAAATGGATTTCTCCCCCTGGAGATAATCACTACTAACATTCTCTATGAAAATCATTTTCCACTGCCTTTCCCGTGCCTTGCTTGGCCAAAAGCAAATCTTGCAAAAGAACCCCTTAACAGTGGCATCTGCGGTGCAATCTGCTGCTTAATCCCTTTCAGGATCATCAGCCCACTTGAAATTCATCTGCTTTTCTGAGTTCCTGGGAGGCATTCCACAATAGCTAGCATCTTCAAGCACTTTTCTTTTTCAACTCAACTGTAAACCCAAACTTTTTCAAGGGAGTGACTTGACTCTGCCTTGCATTTTCCTTTCTTTTGGCAGAACATGCGTTTGAATCTCAGCTCAAATAAGCAGTGCACTCTTGGGCAAGTCTCCCAAAGTCACTGAGCCTCAGGAAACTAAGGACAGAAGAATGTCTAGGATTATACTGAAGATTTAAAGATACAGCATTTATAAATCATCAGTCAAAGGGTTTGGCATCAGCAGGTGCTCAGCAAATGTCTTTGAGGAAGTGAAGCAACGGCCTCCTCATGGAGTGCTCCAATTACTATGTAACAAGCCATCTCAAAATTTTGTAAAACAATTACTGTTTTGTTGTGCTCACCGTTTTTGTGGATCAGGAATTTGCGAAGACGTAGTAGAAATGGTTCATCTCTGTTGCACGATGACTGAGCCCTCAGCTGGGATTACTCAAATGTCCGTAGATGGCTGCAACAGCTCACCTGGGTCTGTGTCTGAGCCTCAATTCTTGTTTCCAGCTGGATTCCTTGGTTCTTTACGCATTGTATCACTCACATATCTGGGGCCATGACTGGGATGTCTGGAACATCTGGGAACTATATAGTCATTTATCTCTTTTCACATGGCCCCTCCACATGGCTAGCGTGGGCTTCCTCACAGATGGTGGTCTCAGCATACTGAGGCTTTTTAACGATGGCTCTCTTTCCCTAGCATGAGCATTAAGAAAAGGCCTGGATGTAAGTTGCAAGTCCTCTGATAACCTGTCTCAGAATCCCAGAAGCTTCTACTGGACAAGCAAGTCGCTAAGGCTAGCCTCAATTCAAGTGATGAGGAATTAGGTGCTACCTCTCAGCTAGCAGAGTACAAAGAACTTGCAGCCATTTGTTTAGATGCCAGTTTAGCACTATTTCTCTATCCTCTAGTACCCATAACAAAATGTTTTAAGATGTCCTTTTGTCTTATTATTGAAATTTCTCTGATTAGATCTCTTCTTTGTTCTTTCTTCTCACTTCATAAATTTATTGCAAATCTTATGTTACACACGCTTCTTTCTACTATTGACTTATTAGAGGCATAGTCATTATGCATTATGCATTGATGGCCCTAAAAAGGAAGTAGAAAAAAATGTTAATTCATCAAATACCTTTTGATTCTCAGTGAAGAAAAGTCCTAATATAAAAGAGTAATGGGATTGCATGGGGAAGGTTGAGGCAAAGAAGTTAAATCACCCAGCCTGGCTCATAGAGTACGTTAGTAGCAGAGCTTAATTAAGGACATCAATTGCCTAAATTTCTTATCTGCCTTTTTTTCCGCCATCTGTGCCATCTTCCTCATTCTCAGACACTTGCATTCCAGAAAGAAAGTTGGTCTCATTTAAGAAAAGGTCCCAAATTCTCTCTAATAAGTCTTTAACTGGATTTAATTATGTCCCCTCTGTCCTTATTTATTTTTGTTGTTGTTGTTTTTCAACCATGCATTAACCATAATTACTGAATCTAAACTATACACCAAGCTCTGTTTTAGGCACTGGAGTACACCAGTAAGTGAGAGAAAGTTCCCGACTTTCATGAAAGATTAATTTTAATGTAATAATAATAATAATGGAATGCTTGAAAAAGTGACAGCAGGTCACCAAAAAAAAAAATCATCAATTTAATATGAGTGTAACAACATAAAAATTTGGAGGAGGATTTGCAAAATATAAGAAATCTGCATTCCCAGTGTTTCCCAAGTGTTTTTAAGGTCTCGCTTCATGTTAAAAAATGAAAGAGGGAGAGAGAGAGAGAGAGAGAGAGGGGGGAAAGGAAGGAAGGAAGGAAGGAAGGAAGGAAGGAAGGAAGGAAGGAAGGAAGGAAGGAAGGAAGGAAGGAAGGAAGGAAGGAAGGAAATAGTATAACTAAATGAAAACTGGTTATCAGAACCAATGCAGTCTAATGTTGTCTACTGGTCTGTATAATTGTGTCATAGTTAGAAAGGCCTTTTGAACTTCTTACAAAATTATTATGCTATAGTGTCTTATTCAACTTTAATGGGTTTATTTTAAGTCTTAATCTTTTTTAAGCCTTAATCTTTTTAAAACTTATCCTACTGTAAAGTACAAGGTAAGGATCCACCTTTAATTGAGATTTTTACCCAGCTGTCCCAACACCATCAAATGGATAATCCAATTTTTATTTACTCATTCATTTAACAAATATTTGGGCACTACTATGTGCCAGACATGGATCTAGGTGGTGGAAACACAGCAGTAAAATATATATATATATATATATATATATATATAAAAGACTCCTTCTCCTATGGAGCTTAACTAGTATTGGATCTCAAATGTCTTCAGGCTCTCAAGTCTATTTCTAGACTTTTTATTTCATTTCCTTGAATTATATGTTAACTTATGTGACAGTACCATGCCATTTTAATTATTGGGGCTTTTAATGAATGTGTCTAATATCTCATAAAATAATTGATCCTTAGTATTCTTTTTCATAATTTTCCTGGGTGTTCTTACTCATGTATTTTTTCCACATGATGCTTAGAATCACCACCTCTAAAGCCAAAGGAAAACAACTCTTTGTAATTTCATTGGAATAACATTAAATATATATTTTTCTAAGGAAGAACAAATATATTTATGATGTTGAGTTTACCTATTCAAGAACATAATGGGTCTCTCTAGTTTTTGGGTAGTCTTTTGTATCCCTATGGAACTCTTTTTAGCTTTCTTCAAACAGATCTTTCAAATTACTTGTTTGTTTCCAGGCATTTTATCCTTTATGTTGTTATTGTGAATGACATCTTTTTCTCTATTTAATTGTCTAACTGGCTATTTTGTATATGTGAAAAATATTGATGTCTCTGTATTAATTTTGTTCTGAATTAAATTTTCTTATTGTTCATACTATGTTTTTCATTGATTCTCTTGTGTTTTCCAAGTATCTGATCATATTATCTATAAGTAAGGGTGATTTTACAAAAACCGTTTTGCAAAGCAGCCCAAATGTTCTCCTTGCCTCCTTGCTGGGACCACCTCCTATCTCCGTTTTCACACTGCAGCTAGAGAGAGCTTAATAAACCACAAATGTAATTATATCACATACCCTACCCCTCCATTTTAAAAGCTTCCCATTTTTCTTAAGATAAAGACCAAAATTCTTAACAACATGCCCCCACATGAATCATCCCTTATCTACATTTGCAGCCTCATTCCACCCAAAACTTTTGCTCAGTCTCTTTTCTCCAGCTCCTCGACTGTGTCAGGTTCCCACCCCACATAAGGAAGTTACCAATGATTTTACCTCTGTCTCAAATATTTCAACACCTGCTCTCTACCTAGTGATGCCCTACTCATTCTCTTGATCTCAACTCCATCGCCATTTTGCAGAAACTGTTTCCTTTGACTTCTGAATTCTGGCTCCAGTTTCTATTATTCATTCTCATAACACCATGTGTCTGCCCCTCAGGGTGCCTACCACAGTCATAATTGTGTAGTTGGCCATCTTCTCCCTCCTCCAATGTTCCATGACAGAAGGGATCATGTCCAATTCTTGTTATTATTTCCCAGGTCCCCAGCACAGTGTCTGCCTGACACATAGGTCCCCAGCAGGTGTTTGTGTGCCTCTCTGTGCTCTCCCCAGCAACACTGCAAATATTCAGAAGGAAGGACCCACATCTTGTTCATTTTTGTGCCTTTCACCACGATACCTAGTAGAAGCTGGTAGAAAGTAATTATTTGAAATTAAAATGTAAGTTTAAATCAATTCACAAGATTAATTTTACACATAGATGCTGCAAAAAGCAGTAAAGTTTTGCAGAGGCAGGAATTAGAATAAAGATGGGGGAAAAAAGATAAAATGCCAGAGTTGGTGATCTATACAAAATGGGGAACCCTGAGGTGGAACATGAAGATGTCTTACGTAACAGCCTCCCTGTGTCAGTGATCTCCACCACCCAGACCCCTTCCATCTCTTCATTTTTCTCCAGTTTGGGGAATTCACTCAATAAATGTATATTGCAGGTATGTGTTGGGCTCCAAGGACCCAAAGTTGAACAAATGAGACATCAAAATTTTCAACTGGGCATAGAAGAGAAAACATGAATCATTCGGGAAGCTTTGATTCAAATCACCACACACACCCTGACCCCCTTCCTCCCAGTTCCCAGCCACAGACTTTTACAAACTTTTCTTTAGGAAGGTACCATTTCCCATAATAATCAGAAGGAACTGATGAAGGTCTATCCTATTTCTCAGATATGTTGTAACAGGAAAGAAAAACTTGAGGACCTCTAAATTATCCAAGTGTGATGATAAAGGATGTCTCCGTTACAGTCTGACGATCACTGAGAGCTCCACATCCCAGTGTTGTCTACCAGCACCCAGGGTTCAAAGACAACAAGATAGATTCCCTCATTGAGATCAGAGTTGACTAGAGCAGACAAATTTGGAAATGAAAAGGACAGAAGATGAGGAAGTGAAGCAAAACATAAAGTGGATGTGTGGGGACCATCTGTACAAGTGTAATTTGTTTTTAGTGGGCTGGGTGGGGTGCAGCTGGAAAATTGCCCAGACTAAACGCATCTTAAAATATTGGAAATCCTTCTCCAGCCCCCTACTCTTTCTGAGCCTGCTGTCACTACCGTCATTGAATTTGTAATTTCTGGTACTTGCAGATAACACATATACTGGTAATTATATGTGCTGTGGTCTGAATGTCCCCCAAAATTCAGGGATTGAAACTTAATCCCCATTGTGGTGGTATTAAGAGGTGGGAGTCTTTGGGGAGGTGATTAAGTCATGAGGACTCTGTCCCCATGAATGGATTAGTGCCTTTTAAGAGTGCTGGAGGGAACTAGCTGAGGCCCTTTTTGCTCTTTTGCTCTTCCGCCATGTGAGGAACAGTGTCCTTCCCTTGTGTGTGTGATGACACCTAGACAGTGCCATTTATGAGGAAAGAGACTTCGCCAGACACCAAAGCTACTGGCACCTTGATTTTGGACTTCCCAGCCTCCAGAACTGCAAGAAATCAATGTCTATTATTTATAAATCACCTACTCTGCGGTAGTTTGTTACAGCAGTACAAACAAAACTAAAGACAATATGTCATCACAAATAACCAGAAGAGAAGGTAAAAGCTGGTTATTTCCCAACATAACATGCACATGATACAAGATTACCCTGAAAAAAGTGCCCTAATATTTTAATAATAAATGATATAATTTATTGAGTCCATTCTATGTGCCAGGTGTTATAAAGAGCATTTTACAACCCTTATCATAGCTAGTTCTCACAAGGTGAAGAGGTAATCATTCTCCCTACTTAAAAGCTTAGCAAGACCAAACAAATTTCTCAGTACTACACATACAATCAACAGGACAGCCAGGATTCCAATCCAGGCTGTAGTTGTGGTTTGATGGGTCAAAAAATAACCCAAGTTCAAATCAGCCGACATACGGTCATATGGAGCCAGATAGATAGAATCACAATGCCAGCTTCATAACCAGTGAAAATTAGGAAGGAGACATGGCTACGCTGTGCAACCAAACAAGCCTTGTGAATGAAGCTGCCCTGAATGAAGCTGCCCTTCCTCCAATATGCAGGTCCCTGCCGCCCAGTGCACTTTACTAATGGGCCCAGATTACAATGCTTTCTCTTTGCAGGTGCACTGCAAAGAGAGAGGAGGCCACAGGCCAGGGCCCCTCACACCCAGTGTGCAGTGAATAAGGGGCCCATGGGGCCAGCAGTGCTGCATTAGGAAGTCTTCTAAAGCTAAAGGAAGGAGCAAGAAACAAATGATCCACCCTAGCATTTCCTCAGACTTGAATCTCTTAGTTCATTGGAGTTTTACATGTAATATAACCCCAACCAGGAGTGAAGCTATGCCCTTCAGGGGAAGACCTCACATCCAATACCAGCTGTTGTTCAAGTATCACCCTGGAACTGTGGATGGGTAGTTTATATTTTGCCCCAAAAATGTTCTGAAATAATCTGAACAATCAATTCATTAAATGAACTTGAAAAACCTCCATATATAAGCGAAAACGTATTCCTGATTCTTTTTCCCACCTCCGGTTATGTTCAGATAAATTATATAATATAACTCATTAGAGATTCTATGATAACATTTAAGAATGACAGAAGATACTCTAATAACTTAAAATTAATCACAAAGAAATGTCCTAAAGTTGAATAAAAACCAGCCCCATTATCATATTTGCAGAAAGAAATTAAACTCCAAAGATAAAATTGTTTTGCAAGATAAAATCTGAATAATTTATTGTTTAAAGGAATTAAAAGTCCAAATCGAATTCTCTTTCCTTTGTTAGCTAAGCATCTGTGCAGTATGGTGGGGCTTTGCACTAATGATTCAAGGTCCCCTTTAGTAATATAGAATTGTTATTTGGAACTGTTTGCTAATGGCATTGCACAGATTTTCTTTCATCTATACGTGGCCAAGTCTGGGCTGTTCATTCAGGTATCTTCTTATGTAGGACCACAACAAAGAAATATTTTTTGAACTTCATTAATTCAACAGTGTAAACTGTTAGTAGAATGCATAAGATCATCACAGCTCTAGCCCCCTGCCCATGAAATTTCAAAAAGCAAGAAAATTCCTGGCTCCTAGGACAATTTTGCCAAAAAAATGATGTTTCCAGAACCTACACATGAGAACCACCAAAGATGAAACTGAGAGGAGCAGAGTGGAGAGAAGAGGGGATCTTTCTAAAATATATCACAGCCAAGTTACTGCTTAGTCTAATGGTGATCATCCAGGGTTCATGACCTGTGCAACTAAACACAGCACTGTCTCCTAAAGAAGGTGATATAAAACCATGTGACAGCACCATTTTACCATGTTAGGGAAGAGAATGTGCCTATGCTTACTTTCTCATCTTCTAGAGAGTAGAATTTAATAGACTATTGCCTAATTAGCACCGTTTCAGAATTTTATTAATACAATGATGACATCCGCAGTCATCAGATCTCACATAAGATAGCTTTCCTTCCCATCCTGCAATCTTCAAAAATCTCAATTTCCATTTTCCCTTTGAATGCTAAGTGTCTGGCACCCCTCATTTAAAATTGAATAAACATTCCAACTTATCATGGTAAAATTGTCTCCATAATGTCTTGGGAATATGTCTCTGCTCCCACGTACCCATGGTTGTCAACTCTGCTTTCTGATTAGAATTGCTTAGATCTGCGATACCAACTTCCTAGGCTATTTTTTCCTCCAGTCCCCACATTTTGTTCTCACTGGGGAATCATCTTTAATGGATTAATGAACAGCAGCCACTACTGATGTTCCTGAGGCCCATGTACCCAAGGAAATAGGGAGCACAAACTAGTGCTCCTGCCTCTCCTCAGCTTTTCCAAGTTCCTTTTCTTGGATTATGTTTCTTTCTTCTATTGCTTCTTTTACCTCTTGTATATTTGGAAATACCACTACTAATTCATTTCCATCTGCTGTTTGCCTACTGCGACTCAGCAGAATTTCTAAGAGTTTAACCCACCTCACGCCTTGGCCCCTTTCCCTCTGCAACACACCTAAGCTAGCCTATTTCTTACAATTAAGTGCCTTCCCTTAGCTATTGGATGATGTAATATACAGACTGCTAGAGTGTTTCACAGCAACAACAACACTGGTCTTCGTCCCCTCCCCGTTTGCTTTGGACCCATCTTTCCAGAGGGTACAGGCAGCAATGGGGGAGAGACGTCACCCCATCATTCAATGATGAGGCTGCTGTGGTCCCGACACTGGCAACACTGTGGGTGACTGGGCTTCAGCTCACATCTCAGCAGCGTCCTGGAGCTAATGCCAGCCACCTGGTGCTCTCATCGCCACTGCAATCCTCACCAGCTCCAAGGAAGTGTCACACATTGCCAGCAGCTGCTTTGATGACTTGTAGACACATAGGCTGGATGCGTTAGCTCCTTATCAGTTTACAAATGACTTTGACAAATTTGCTTGTTTGAATTTTTTTTTCCTTTTGAGGAAATGTTTGGATTCCTATTGTAAAGCCTTGTTTATATACCAATTAGAGCAGGAGACAATTATCATCAATTATCATGTAAGACTAGCTACTGTCTTGTAATTACCTTGTTAATTGGCATTAAGTTTAGATAGAAATTATTGTTCCTCATTCCAAATAAAAAGTAAAGAATGGTATGTCAGGAGTGAATAAAGTACATCTAAAAATATAATCTTCCCTTCTAAGGAAATTTATCTAGAGAATACTTTTCTTAATGTTTGCACATTTCTCATTGCTTAAGTCATTCATTCATTCATTCAAACATTTATGATGATGTAGTAGACAGCCTGCAAGATGGCATCCAAAAATCCAGCTCCAAGCTTTCATGCCCTATATAGATGCCTCCCACGTTAAATAGGGCAGACTCTTATAACCAATAGGATATAAACAAAATGATAGTGTGTGACTTCCAAGGCTAGGACATGAAAGATATTGCAGTGCCCACCTTGCTCTCTTGGATTTTTCACTCTATAAAAAGCGAGTCACCCCATCAAGGGGACATTCAAACAACTCTATGGAGAGGTCAACATGGCAATGAACTGAGGCCACAAGTCAAGAGCCAATACCAACTTGTAGCCATGTGAGCGAACCACTGCAGAAATGGATCCTTCAGCCCTAGTCAACTCTTTAGAGGACTGTAGCCCCAGCCCACATCTTAACTTCAAGCTCATGAGAGACCCTAAGCCATAACTACCTTGCTAAGTAATTTCCAAATTACTGACTTACAGAAATTGTAAGATATAATTAATATTTATTGTTTCAAGCTACTAAATTCAGAGGTAAGTTGTTATGCAGCAGTAGATTATTGATACAGATGGCGATTATTATTACTGACAATTATGATGGTGATGCTAACTCCCATCCCCTAGAGAAAAAAATATAGAATCAGATGTAGGATTCACCCTCTAAGAAAGAGATAGCCTTGTTTAAAGATAAACCACAAGGCAAATCACTCAGAGCTAAAATGAGATTGCTTATTAAGATTCTGCTTTGTAGTCGCCCTCTCTTAGTGACAAATTAGCGTTAAGTACCTAGATATTTTAGGGAGAAGGAAGCAAAGACCTTGGAAAGAAGAATTATGGGACAGGGCTCTTCTATCACTCATCTAGATTTTCTGTGTTGTATTTTCCACCATTCAGTGTAAAGAGAGAGAAGGTCTCCCTTACTGTCAGATTGTTTTATTACAGAGCTGTCTTTACCCACCGGAAAATCTAAACTTCTATATTTGTATAGATGTTAAAGTTTGTGAAACATGTTCTAGATAATTATGTAAAGTGATAAAACATAACTCTCAGAAAAGTGATAATTTTTATAAATCACTCGTTTTGTTTTACTTCAGACATAATTGAACTTAAAACAAATGTATTTTGTTCAACCTTTCCACCTTGTATTGGCACTCGTGATTACTACATACTACTAAAAAATAAAGTAAAACACAAGTCAGTACACATCTGGTCTTTTAAACTAACTATTATAATTTTCTGTATTATATTCAGCAGTTCACAAAAAAGACTTGATTTAAATAATAATAATATCTCTAATTATTTCCAAATCTGAAACACAATGTCAACTCTTATTCTTCTGTACTTGAGTATGGTACTTTGGGGTTTATAGAGCATTTTCTCATTTGTAGAATATCAACAACAACAATAACATCAAGTGGTTAAATATTCTGATGCTCATTTTACAGATAAGTAAACTAAGCCCAGAGTAGTAGAGGAATCCAGCAAAGGCAGAGTTAGAACTGGAAGCCATGCTTAGTAAGGGCCAGAGGCAGGAGTTGAACATGTGGTTGTCTGACTTTAGAATGTTGTTACAAGTCGAGGTAAATAGAAGTGCTAGAAAATGATATTTTATTCAGAGTACCCATGAATTTGCTAATTCTGTCAGTATATATTATCATACCTGCAAGATTTCCATAAAAGATAGATGCACAGAACCCCCTGGCAAAGCCAAGTACACTTTCATTAGCTGTGATTTTGTTCCCAGCATCCAATGCAAAACACCAATAAACTAGGCTGGATCATGTGACCTAATGTTCCAAAAGCCAAAGTAATTCCCTATCTTACCATTGCATTGCAAAACAAGGTCAAAAATGTGTAGGTAGCTATGCTAAAGGGAAGACACAAAGCTCTTTCGAGAGTGCAATTGCATCTTGCATGGAAGGGCCTGGGCCATTGGATCCCAGCCTTGTCAGCTAGAGTGGCAGGATTTTAGGGTTGGACACTACATGAGGAGAAGAGCACACTTCTGGATATAGAGTAAGACAGATAGACACACCACATGAGACCAAGGTGACCTTGCTCTCAGAATTTGATCTGTGTGAAAGGAGTTGATGAAGGAGACAGTGCTTGCTAGCACTTGGTCTCTATTTGTTTTCAAAGCTTTACCATGAAAATGTAACCCAGTTTCATAGACACTGACCTAACCCAATCAGATGTCTGCCCCTTGTGTCTGCAGAGTTTGGACCTGACCCTGACTGTTCCTTACAGGATCAGGGGAAGGAGCTACACATTCTCTAGGGGCCAAGACCTATGTGTTTTCCATCTTGCTGCTCTCTTCTGAGGAACAGGATTTCTGACATAATTTCCATTTTCCTGGCTATGTCCTTGCTACCTGCTGAGAGGTGTCCCTGCTGCTAGCCACCCACTAATAGTCTGAATGCCCATGTACTCTTTGTCCCTGAATTAGCAGCTGCCATTCCTACTTACTTCCACCACATCTTAGGTTGGATCTTAATGAAGTGACTAATGATTATGTCAGGCCACGCACCACCACCAGCTGTCCATGGCTGGATCCCATGGAGACTTCTTCCAGCCTACCAGGCCGTCCTCTTGGCATCCATAGCAGGGTCTGCCTTTGTCCTCTCTTTCCATCTGGATGCTGGTCAGGCTCCACCTCTCTCTTGGGTGACCGTAATAATTGGTCTTCCTGCATTCTCTGATACCTCCTTACAATCAATCCATTTTCCAAACAGGAGCAGAGTAAGTCACATCACCAGCATTCTCTTGAAAACCCTCAAATATCTAGAATGAAATCTAAGCAATTTCCCATGGCTAAGGCTCCAAGAGCTGAGCCTCCATCTCCAGCCTCACGTCCTTCATCTCAGTTTCCCTTGGTTCCTGTGTTTTAGGCCAGTGATTTTCAAATATTTTCACTAAGACCCACAGTGAGAAATAAATTTTACATTATGACCCAGTCTATATGTATGTGTACTGAATATAGTGTTGTATGCACACACACACAGACACACACACACACACACCTGAAACAAAGTTTAATGAACTAGGTACTTAATCTTACTAAATGTGATGCACTCTGATGTATTTCATAGGAATCTATTTAAATGTATTCTTTCCATGTGTTCGATTTTATTTTATTCTTTTACATTTTTGTTGTTAATGCAGGTGTTGGCCCACTTGAACCATTAGTGTATCACAGCTTGTATGATTTGTCACACACCATTCACAACACACTGGCTTCCTATTCTTCAAATATGCCAAACTCAGAGCAGCCATGGGACCTTTTCAATAATGCTTCCCTCTGTAGTTCTTGATCGGACCCTATTAGCATTTCGAGTGGAACAGTTTTTTATTTTAAGTAATTGCCCAATGCATTTTGGGATATTTAGCATCTTTAGCCCCAAATCTACCCAATGCCAGTAGTATCACTGTGACAACAGAAACATATTCCCATACATTTCCAAATGTCCCCCGCTTCAAACGAGAGTGATTAGTTGAACTGCTTCACCTTAAGGTCTTTGCATGGCTTGCCGTTCTTCTTATTCCACTTTCATGTTTCAAAATCAAAGCCTCCGAGAGATCTTCCCTGACCACCCAATCTAAATTAGCCAGTTCCCCTAAACCTTCTATCATAACATCCTGCTGTAATTATGTCATAAAACATTTGATTCCCTGGAATTATCTTATCCACTCCTTGACTTGTTAATTAGCTGTTCACAGACCTTAGATAGAAAACCTTCGAAGAGCAGAAGTTTGCTTGCTTTGCTTTCTGGTCTGTCTCCATTATCTAAAAGATTCTGACCCATAGTAGGTGCTTTATGAATAAATGAATAAAACCCCTTGAATCCTGGTATGATTCCAAGTCCAGATTACTTATTTCACTTTGTTTGTCAACCTCTTCACACCCTTTATAATTTTATAGACATGAGCCATAGCAACCATGAACCTTGCTTTTTCCAGACTGAAGCAGTCCCATATTTTCGCTCTGGCATCTCTTAGAGTAATTTCCATCACTCCTAAGAACCTCTTGATTATTTGGAGAGGCTGTCCCTGAATTTCTCCAGCACCATGATGTAAGGCAATGAGCAAGGACTTAGGAGGAAGACAGACGTGGACGTAGCTTCAGTCTTGAGTTGCTGCTCACCAACTGAGCAATATTGCATAGATTTCTAAGTTTCTGGTTTATCCTCTGAAACAATGGGTCTTTATACTTACTTCTTAAGATTATCATAAAGATGAACCGAGGCAACATACACAGAATAAAGTAGTACTTAATAAATGACAATTCTTTCCCCAATCCCCAATAAATACTTGTTTGTATATTAACTTAATGGCTTATATTTAAATTACAGAGTATGTTTATATGTGCATATTCTGTTATATATGAATATAAGTTAAATGCTAGCATGTTATATATTTTTAAAATGTATAAAAATAGACGTTAATTGAAGAAAACAGTATCAATCTGTATCTTAAATATCAAAAACATCTTGATTTCTTTTCTTTTAGATAAAAAGCATAGACAACTTCTGGTAAAACTATGCAGACTGAATATGCACTTTTTATCACTTCCTCATGAAGTCCCTGCTAAATTACTAATTATCAATGAAGAAATGTGACCATATAAACCCATCCAAAGAGAATAGGACATATTTAAAAAAAGGAAACACAATTTCAAAGATGTAAATCATGTCTGTGGTTCACGAGTAAACTAGCAGATTACCAAAGACAGAAATCTAAATCTCTGCAGGCCGGGACACAACAAGAATCAAGCAGTTTTGAGCTGCAGAACCCTGGAGATGCTCAGAAATTAGAAGTTCCCAGTAGCTCTAAAGGTAGGGAATAGGGGTGGGGCTGAAAGCAGGATGATTGGTCCAAAGTCAAACAGGGAGCAACAGCCACCCACACCTGGGACTCCGCTCTTCAAGTAGACACCCCTCTGCTCATTCTTTACCACGTCCATACTCGACAAAAGATTAGTACCTGTAATTTAGAGAATTCCTACAAATCCATAAGAAACACAATAGAAAAAAAAAAGGCAAAGGGCAAGAATGGGCATTTCGCATAAGCTGAAACATAAATGGTGGATATACGTACTTCACTGGTAATCAGGAGGGTGCAAATCAAGACCAGAATGAGATATCATTTTACACCTATTCAATGAGCAAAAATTAAGAAGCTTTAATATAACAAGTGTCACTAAGGATATAATTCGGCAAAATTCTTATGAACAGCAAGCGAGAGCACACTTTAGAAAACAATTAGGCATTATCATGTGCATTAGATAGACTACTACACTAATGACTATAACAACCAGCTCCAAAATCTCAGTGGCTTAACACGATAGGGGTCTAACATAAAAAGTCTCTGGTCTTTGTGTGAGTGCTGCTAATTAAATGGCTCTCCAAGTAGTGACCCAAGGTTCCAGGCTCTGCCTCCTCACAGAATTACGCTTCCAGTTTGGAAGAGTGTGTGGAATGTTATGTGGCCAGGAATGAATTGGGTTAAATTACTTCCACTCCCATTATACCAGCCAAAACTCAGTCACATGGTCCTATGCTATCTGCAGACGAGGCTGGGAAATATTGTCTTCTTGAGTCACCAAAGGAAATGAGATTTGTAAGCATCAAAAGGTCTCCTGCATATCTTGGAAATTTGAGTATAAATACATCGTACATTCTGGAAATTCCTCTTCTGGAAACCTTGGAGTGACTGCTCGGAGACCCCAGAGGAATTCTTGCACATACACACATGCAAGTGTGTTCATGGAGGCATTGTTCCAAATAGCAAAACCTGGAAAAACTCCAAATATCCACCAGTAAAAACCTGGAAACAATCCAAATCAACAAGTGAAGAAATAAATAACAGTTTATTCATCAAATGGAATGTTTACAGCAGTAAAATGAGTGAACTGTAATCATAGGCAGTAAAATAATTAAGAAAGGTGAATCTTATAAGCAGATGTTAAGTAGAAGAAAAACGAATCACCAAAGAGTACGTTGGAGTATATCATTTTTATAAAACTTAAAAACTAAATAACGGTAAATAAACAAATTATGTAAGGGATGCATTTGTGGTTTCTAAAATTATTTTAAAATAGATAAGAGAATGATAAACACAAAGATGAGAGGCGTGCACGGGTAATTCCAATGGGATCAGCAATACTCTGGTTTGTAAGCTGCTATATAGGTGCATATGTATCCATTTTATCACTATAATCCTTAACCCATGTATATTCTAAACTTCAGAAGAAAGTCCTTACTTGTTTAGAAGTCATGCTTATTTTCAAACTGTTCATTTTTCTGTGTATGAATAGGGAGGGAGGCAACAGAGGTGGGACGAGATGTTACCCAGAGTCCTTTGTTTCTGCCCTTGGGTAAAAATACCCCCTATCCCTGATTCCTTGTGGATGGCAGGCTTGTTGACCTCGCAAAGATTTGACTGGAGAGACCCTTCTGTCATTTACCCGCAGTCATCAAAGGAGAGATGGCAGAATCTGCAATAACAAAATTTGGGACTTTGAAGAATCTTACCTTCAGGAAGAAGGCC
Organism: Avahi laniger; assembly: GCA_963575035.1. NCBI lineage: Eukaryota > Metazoa > Chordata > Mammalia > Primates > Indriidae > Avahi > Avahi laniger. Next base: position 31,082 of record CAUYSK010007730.1, on the reverse strand, counting down.
GGAAAAAGTGCAAGTAATACCTGGATGCTGCTTCACACTATGTTTACCACAAATAAAGGACATTTTAGAACTCTATTGTTCTCCATCCCTTTGACATGATGAGATCTCCATTGCATTGACATTTTTAAAAAAAGAATCAGAATATGGCCTGGCCTAGAGAGAAGGAAGTTCCAATGTGACAGATCCTAAGACTAATGCACTTAAAGCAATACCTGGAATCATAAATGCATTTAATCATGTTTATTGCTATTGTAATTAATATTACTATTTACTATATATATATGGCATGTACAGGCATGTGTGCATACATATAAAATATGTATTTATTCAAACAATTTTTTATGTACACATGACAGTCAGGCACTATTTTATGTCACGGGCTATACGTAAAGTCTAATTCTCCCATCAAAGCACTTTATATCCTATTTCTCTTACTGCTCCATCATGCTGTCTTCATCCTCTCCTTGAGCATTATCTTCTGATTCACAACACCTCTCTGATCCCATGCTGATTGCAACACTTTTCATACCCTCTTCCTTTTCTCAGTTTCAGTTTGAAAAGATAAGAGGCTTTACTATAAGAACAAACATTGCTATTTCTATAATTTGGATGTTCCTTCCTATTTCTGTATCTTTTTGCCATTGTACTTGCATAGAGCTCAAGGATAAAAGCAGCACTTTAGGAGTCACTGAGGTGTAATTCATAAATGAAGTCTTACTTGCTGATAAGAGTGCTCAGCAACAGCATTTGGAGAAAGGAAAGTAATGAGACAAAATGTCGTCTAGGGTCCCTTCGAAGCCCCTGGTCTTGCCAGCTCTTGAGAGTAATGACTGTATCATTCATCTTCACTTTTCAAGTCTCTAGAGCACAGAGTTCCTGAACTTTCCATTCAACAAGGGCTGTAAAATAAATTAGTGAATTCATACATGAATGGACAGTGGAAGGTACAGTCTGCCTCAAACATGGGAAGAGAATAGAGAGTGACTGTCTCACTTGACAGTGCTCTCCCAAAGGTTTAAGTAAAGGGGCCCAACATCTGATTGAATGCACCAAAGGGCATTGAACATGCTATTATGGGAGATATTCCACTTTGCTTTTGTATACCTGGAATTATTAGAAAGTTCTTTTTATCCAGTATTAACCTGAATAACACTTACCAGTCTGTTTGGGTAGAAAGAACACTCACTGTGGGGTCACTCTGCCCTGGATTCTGGCCTCCACTCTTCATTTACCTGGTGTGTGCCTTTCAGGTAAATACCTTCGACTCTCAGAGCCTGAGATTCCTCATCTATAAAGTGGAAATAATGTCTGCCATGATGAAAAGATTAAGTAAGGTAATTAGGAAGTTAAGAAGGTGCTCAATATATGTCAATCCCCTTAAATTTGCAGCAATTTGCTCTGGTTCAAGCTTATCATCCAACAAGGAATGGTCTCTCCCTCTTGCAAATGACAGCCTCTCTGATCATTAAGCACAACCACAGAGGCGTCACTTGTGGTCTACTCCAAACAAAATGGACCAGGTTCCTTTGACAGTCAGTAAAGTGGCATAGTTCATGATCCTCCAGTGATGACACTGTAGAAGGTAACAGAACCCCCCCCCCCACCTAGTAAGTGAACTGGGTCTGACAAGCTTCATCTGTATTTTTTTTAGGAAGATACAGGACCAGAGAGGTGAAATCATTTGCCTGAGGTCATTCGGCCAACTGAAAGGAGAACTGGAGCTGGAAGCCAACCCCCACCCCCTACCCTGTCTTCTCCCTACCTGCCCCTTCCCTACCTTCCCAGTGCCCAGGGCAGACACCGTGTGCTTTTAAGTTATGGTCACTTTTAAGCCTCAAAATGAGAAGTTGTTTTCACAGTCTTGCCATAATTAAGTCATCAACACAACTCATGAAAATAAAACAGTGCCTTTTTAATTAGTGTCTTGAATGTGAATTCATTATTCTTCCCCATCTCAAGCTGAGATCATTATTAAAGCCTGAAGAAATAATGAATAGCTAGACAGGAAAAATCAGAACCACATGGAGAGGGTCACTTTTCCTCCTTGGATCCCCAAACTACAGCAGTGACCTCGGTGGCCTGGCCCTCTGACCAAGCGGCATGTGGACAGTGAGAAGCCAAAGAAAGCTTCTAACATTTGGGCTTGGGTCACCCTCAGGAGAAAGACACACCATTTAAATAACAAGACCTTCTGAAAAGGCTCACCTGGGTCTCTGTGGAGGTTTATTGGATTTAGAGAAGTAACCAATGCTCTGTAAGTCCAATATCTTGGCCCTGGATCAAAGAAGTCAAAGTTGTCTTTCATTGATCCACTCCACAAAAACTTGTTGAGGGCCTACTGTGTACCAGTTCCCATGCTCAAAGCTGGGGATCCAAGTTGACTAAGATGCAGTCCTTGACTTTAAATATGAGACATAGATGTGCATGAAAATGACCACAGTACACTAGGACAAGTTCATTCAGGAAGGCTGAGCGGCTGTTTTCCCAGTACTCAGGAAGGTCTTGCCAAGTGGCTGATGTTTAAAAACCTAGGTCTGGAAATTGAATGAATAGCTGTGCCCCTTCCTCTATTCAATGTTACCTAGCACATTTTTTTTTTCCTACATCTTCCCTAAATATTTCCTGACACCTACTGGAGAGAACCTGCTGTATAACCACATAAAGAAATAAAGGTAGGGATTTTAATTTCAGCAGCATTTACTGAGCACCTTTTTTGTGAGACACACTGAGGGTTGAAAAAAAGCACAGCCACTGAGTGTCAGCCCATAATCGGTGACCGTCGTTCTCCACAGAAAAAGGCCAAATTGTAATGATTATCACATTCTGTGATTAGCAGGGAGACGGTCGAGTCCCAATTGTGGAACTAATTTGGGCAGGTGACTTTCCCTCTGGAGCCTCATCTGTAAAATGAAGAGGTGAAACACAGAGACACTCAGCTTCCCACACTGGGCGTCTACGATTCTACAATTTCTATGAATTATGTTTCTTTCTTCGAAGCACAGTCCCTGAAAGATTCTACCCACAAGGACAGTACCAAAACTCAGCTAAATGCTGGGGTGTCTGATGGTCAAGAACAAAATCCATTATCCCAGATCATTCAAGGAGCATGGAAAAATTCCATCAGAAGGTAGCCTGCAACCTTGCTTGTAATTATAAGAAGACAAACAAGAATGTGTGCAGGCCCAGGGAGCTCGATGGGGAACGAGGCGTGTTAGCTGGATGGAATGCTGGCCAGGAGCAGGGACCCATAAATATTCTGTGACACCCAATTGATTTCTCAGAATGAATTCCAGTCTTCATTTGTAAATCCAGCCAATGAGTCTTTTGGTTGTTCTCTGGCGGCTGTCGCCCACTATGCTCTGTCTATGGCTGAATTTCTTCTGCTCCCATAAAACGATCAACCTCAATCTACTTTCCCTTAGCACTACCGAGCTTAGTGAAGTTTTCTAACACTTGCCTTATAAAATAGTGACATTCAGGGAAGCAAGACACTTGAGAAAACTGAGGCAAAGAAAGGCAATGAAAATTGATGGAGTTGACTTAATGAAACTGCAACGGTGCTCAGAATGCAATGCCAGATTTTCCTAACATTTGATTTCAGGCTCTTTTCACTTAGAGTGTTTCTCAACTTTATCAAGTGATGGCACACAGGAAAACGTTAATATTTGTCTGACACAATGGGTTTAATAGATAAGACTACTAGAAACTGGATGAGCAAGGCCCAGAAGTTCCGGCTTCCCAGGTATCCTATCCCAAGGACTAAGGGAACAGCTTAGCACCTACCTCTACTGGATTAGCGAGAGAATTTATATCAGCTGTTGTAACAAGCAACCAAAACCTCAGTGGATTAATATAAGCAATATTTATTTCTTATTTGGGCCATTGTCTAACTAGGCATTCCAAGTAGCAAGTGGAATTCTAAGTAGTGGATCAGGGCTCGATCACAACTTCTTCTATCCTATGACTATACCATCCTCTAGGCTTTCCTGATTTATATACAGCCTGTTGATAAGCAAAGAGGGAAAAGAAGGAGATTCACAGGATATCTTATGGTCAGGCATCTGTCACTTTCTCCTGCAGCCCATCGGGCAGATACCAGCCATATAGCCCATATGAGAAGATGCTCCAGTGCTCCTGGCTGTCCGAGAGGAGGAATGGGGTGAGTATCTGCCCAGTCTCTGCTTACTGGTATGGTTCCTCTTTAGATCTCTGGTCCTCAAGATGGGGGTCTGTGATAAGCAGCCCTAGCATCACTTGAGGCCTTTTTACTTTCTAGAACTATGGACACTCAGGCCACAGTTTAGGACTCATTTTGTTTTGTTTTGTTTTTAGAGATAAGGTCTTGCTATGTTGTCCAGGCTGGAATACTGGAGTGCGGTGGCATCGTAGCTAACTGTAACCTTGAACTCTTGGGCTCCAGTGATCTTCCTGGCTCAGTGTCCCAAGTAGCTGGGACTACAGGCATGTGCCACTACACCTAGCTAATTTTTTATTTTTGTAGAGACAGGATCTCACTATGCTGCCCAGGTTGGTCTCAAACTCCTGGCCTCAAGTGATTCCCCACCTTGGCCTCCCAAAGTGCTGGGACTGCAGGCATGAGCCACCATGCCCAGTTTAGGACTCTGCATTTTAATAAGATCCCCAGATGATCTTGTTTTGAGAAACATTGCACCAAATCACTCACACCTCTAATCAGCATCCAAATTGCTGAACCCATCAAAACTACAAAGAATTTTAATCAATAAAAGTTGTCTATGACTATGAAACCCACACTCCAACTGAGGTAGATTGAATGCACAAAAAAGTGCACTTATCATGTAGGGGAAGTGATATTTATTTATCATGTATTTTGTGTCAAGTACAAAACTGGACACATGATGCACAATATCTCGTTTGAGAATTACCACAATCCTGAGGGAGGAGTCATGATCTCTGTTAAAGAAAACTGAGAAAAATTAATCTGATATGTAGAGAAACTTACCCAAAACCACCCAGCTGGTTAGTGAGACAGTGAGCCCAGAACCCAGAACATGTTTCTAGTCTGGTACTTTCCACGTTCCACCATGCAATAACTTAGCTACATTTAAGCTTGTTCTTTAGAAAATAGCTCAGTAGATAATAACTTAAAAAGAGCTCTACAATTATGTGATTTGGAGAAGAAAATGGAATGTTCAATGGAGGCTTAAAATATGCACATTTAAAAAAATTTTTTAAGTTATTTGGCGAAAAAGAAAGAGATTTTCTTAAAGTTGGATTAAAAAGAAATCTTACAGGCTGTTCCAGTCAATTTTAACCTCAGTGAGAAATGTCACATTTCCCCTGCACATTTGATTAGGCATCCCAGAGTGTCAGGACAACTTGTCCCACGGTGGATTTCCATGAGAATCACATGGCTCATGGAGATAATTATAAATCTAAATCTCATCTCAGTGTGAATAAGCAGAAGGAAGTGAACCACTAATATTCTGATATTGCGAGGGCAGGGCAGACCACGATACACTCTTAGCTCTGAAATGCCCTTTCATCCTTACTCTTCCCCTATTTAGTAAAATTTGTTAACTTCTGCAACATAGGCTGGAGTTAATACTCCAGGTTGGTAGTGAGATCCTGTCTCTACGAAAATAAAAAATTAATACTAATGATCTTGACAGGCAGAGTATTTCTCACGGTGTTGGCCAGCAGTTCTCAAAAATAAAAGCATGAGAATATTGGGAAAGACCATGCAAAGGTGTATTCCCGAGCCCCATCCCCGGAAATTCTGATTCAGTGCTTCTTGACTGGTGCTCAGGAATCCAAATGCTTAAAAGGCAGCTTAGGTGATATCCATGCAGGTGGCCCACGGGCCTTACTTTGAGAAAGAGGAATGTCTTCTGCAGCATTGCACTCATTCATTTGCAGTTCACTCATTCCTTTAATGTCAACAGCAGGGGCTCATTTCCTATTCTCTTACTCCTTAGCTCCCAGCTCCTTGCCTGGAACCTTGGGATATAATTATTTTTAACCTATCATTCTCAACAAACATTTATTTTATAAATGAAATAAAGAATAAGTGGAAAAAATAAAGAAGAACTAAATTAATGAATGGATGGATGGATGGATGGATGGAATGATATCAAGTACAATGGGCTTTATTACAACAGACCGTAAGGTGCTGCCCCTGTCTATTAGAACCTACTGAGGACGGACCCAACACGCTTTCTTGTCCCTATGTTAAATAATTCTGGGACAAAGCATATTCTCCTGTTTTTGTGCTAAACAATACTGAGATAAAACAAAAATAACTTATCTACTTTTCCAAGAAATATTTTCTCCTGAAAAATAAGACTATGCTTTAGTTGATCAGCTTACTTATCAAGACAAATAGCATCAATATGCACATGAAAGTCCTCACCCACCTCACTATGCACAGTGATCAAAAGCTTTTTTGTTGAAAACTTGCTCAACCCCTATCAGTTTCCCTCCTTGCGACCAGTCAAGAGACGGTGAATATTGGCAGTAAAAATCACTCATCCTAAAATAATACTAATGAACTCCTTTTATTTCTTATTTTGTGGGTACTATAAGATTCAGTCAAGGTGATAGTCTTCTTTTATTGAAGTAAGATTAACTTTCCTTGATGAGAAATTAACAGTCAATACTACAAAGCCACTTAGCACGGAACCATATAAAATGCAGCACACAGTCAGCCTTCAATCATTGCTCTAGACTGGATCGAGAGACCTGACATATGTTGGGTATATATTAATATCATGGGGTTATCCAGAATAATTTTCTATCCAACCTCTTCTGGGTGCCTGAATTAGAGAAAAGGGAGAGGTGGAAACTCTTGTATTCATCCACATATTTATTTATGCATTCCTTTGACAAATATTTATTGAAGAACTATATTGAGCTAGGCACCAGGGATTAAATAAAACTAGATATTCACTGTCTAGCAGAGGAGATGACTATGCAAACCCACCAGTGCAATAATGTGTAGTGAGGGCTGTGATGAGCTTCTACTGGGAATAGTAGGAACACAGAAATAGAGTGGTTTGTTCTATCTGTAGGTGAGGAAGTATCACCTGTGCATAACGAATGGATTTGATGCTTGAGATAAGAGGCACAAGATGATTAGATATTGCCAGGAAGAGGAAGTAAGATAAACATTTCAGACAGAAAAAACAGAACAGATACCAGACAAAAAGAGGCTGGTATCCATGAAGTTGTAAGTATTTTGTCTTTTCTAGAACACAGAATTTGAGAAATAAATATAGAAAGGTTAGTAAAGGCCAGATAACCAAATGCCTTATCTTAAGAGGGTAATTGACTTGAGAAAGCCTTGAAGAGTTTTAAGTAAGAGAATGACAGGAGGAGATTTGTATTTTAGAAAATTCCCTCCAGCAGCAGAGTAAAAAGAGAATTGGGAGGCAAAATGAGCCTGGAGGCAAGGAGAGCAGTTGGTAAAGCGATCCCCTTTCTCTGGTCAAGAGATAGTGAAGGTTAGAACCAAGGTGTTGTGGTTTGAACTATGTTCCCCCCAAAAGACAAATTCAACTCTTAACCAGCATGTGTGAACATGAAATAGGGTCTTTGCCGGTATAATCAAGTTAAGATAAGGTTGTAATGGATTATGTTGGGCTCTAATCCAATGACTGGAGTCCCTAGAAGAAGAGAAAAATTTGGACACAGGAAGACAGAGGAGATCATGTGATGACGGTGGCAGCGATTAGAGTTATGTGTCTACAAGCTACAGAATACCAAGAATTATCAGTAACCACCAGAAGTTGGGAAGAGAAAAGGAAGAGTCATCAGAGAGAGTAGCTCCTGGCCACATCTTGGTTTCAGACTTCTGGCCTCCAAAAGAGAGAGTGAATAAATTTCTATTGTTTTAAGCCAAGCAGATTACAGTATTTTGTTACAGCAGGCCTAGAAAATTAATACAAAGGAAAAAAAACAGTAATAGACAGTAGGATGGAGGAGAAAGACAAACCGTAGATAGGGAATAGAAACTGCAGAATTCAGAGAAGACCAAAGCTGGGGTTTGGGAAACATGGCAGGGGGGAGAGGTCGAGGTGAACCCCAAGCTGTTTTCTTTCCTCAGTGTTGGGCTCAGTGTGTGTGATGAGTACCTAGGAGACTTCCCGCTGAAGGAGTCTGATAGGACGATGTTCACACTGGTCCAGGAAGGAGCGGCAGACTGGAGGGTCCTGAATGACCTCCAGAGAGGGAGCCCATCCCAGGTGACCTGAGGCACCTGCTGAGTCCTTCAGAGAGAGAGGAATGTGCGCTCTGCAGTATCATTTGCTGTGTGACTCAGGAAACAGATGTTCCTCCTGCCTCTCCTTCAACTGAAGGGCTAATGTGTTTTAATTAAGCCCTGACAAATGCCATTTGATTCAATTGACTGTCTAGTCTGCTTGTGTAACACGAGTGTCATTCCAACTCTATTTGCTTGTTACAGCATCCATGCCCTCTGTGTTCCTCCCTTCACATTTCTTGTGTGGGTCTTCCCCACTGCCGTTCTCTAGCTATCACCCTAGTTTCAGTTCTCAACACCTAATTAGCCTTCTAATTTTCACTCTTCACCTCCAGTCTTCTTCTTTTCCCAAGTCCATCCTTTCCATGCAGCCCAGAAATTGTTTTTTTTAAACACACACCCGATCATGCGGTGGCTTCCCAAGCCCTGCAGGAGAGAGTCTGGCTTCCTTTGTCTGGCAAGTGAAAGCACACCCATACTCTGGACACACCCAAACTCCCTACACTGCTCCAGTCTCATCTCTGAGAGTATCTCTCAAATCCTTAAATCCCATTATTATCCTGCTACTCGGAGCTCTCCAAACTTTATTCTACTGTTCCTGCTGTTCCTTCTGCCCAGATTGACTCATTCATCTTCGTTGAACTCTTATCAATGCTTGTGTTTCTACTTTATGAAGCCTGCACAATTCCTAACCCCGTGTAAGAAGTGACCGCCTTCACCTTTGCACACCCACTGTGAACCCTTATAGAGGTGTCTCTACAATCCTGTGCTGTACGTATTATTATGTCTCTGTCTCTCTAGAGTACAGTCACAGCAGAGTGACTATTCTTATCTTTATAGTCTCAGCACCTAGCAAACTCACACATAGTGGGCTCTCAGAAAATGTGTTAAATGAGAACCACAAAACCATGTGAATCCTGCTGAAAGCCTACCCTCCAAGGGAAAATCATCCACTGCAGGCACCCTGAGATTTTCCTATCAGGGCCAGGTGATTTACGAGTTGTATGATTTATCAGGCTTCATGTACCAGGTGTCACCTCTGCATTCAGCTTCACTGATCAAGAAAATGAATTCGATCCTGGATCTCTGTCCTCCCACTAGCAGCTTGCCAGGAGAAGTCGTTAATGTGGTAAATTATCTTCCCAGCTGTTAATATCATGTACCCGTCTTGTTTCCCTTCTTTTAATTCAGCTGAGCATCAATTTGTGCCGTGATATTTACAAGAATATCTTCATTTCATCAGTCCCATTGTCCATCTGTTTGGCCGAGGGTTGAATTACCAAGCTGTGGCCAGGAGTGGAGGCATTAGCCAGCCTGAATGCTAACTTCTCTCCAGGGAGAAGGGCAGTCCAGTTTTCTAGTTTTCCTGCCCCTGCTCACTGCTGAAATGCAGCTTGGCAGACACGGAGCAGGGGGTTATAAAAACCGTCCTTTAGCAGAATGTTAGAAAAAGAAGGGGTGTTTGTCTTTGCTACAACAGAGACTACACCATGAAAGCTGAGCAGAGAACACAAAAGGACCTTGATTTCTTTAGCTGAGGTTCCAGCTTACAACCCCACATCTAATAAACATACATTATTCATTCATTTAAAAATAGTTAACATGGGCTTACCATAAGCCAGACATGGTACACTGTGAATGCAAAATAGTCTCTGAATTCACATCTCTTCTATTCCGTAAGGTCAGCAAATATCTCTTGTACACCTATTGTATACCAAGCACTATTCTAAGTCCTGGAAATGAAGCATTGATGAAGACCAAGCACATGCCCTGGAAGTCTGAGGAGGTGATGTCTGGTGACCAGATTTGCAGAAAGAATTTTGCACGCGGAAAGAATGACTCTTGCAAAGTCTCCAAGACAGAAATGAGCTCGACATGTTCAAGGGATGGAGAAAAGTTGGGTTGGTGTGAGTGAGCAGTGGGGGTAGGGGTGGGAGGGAGGTTCTAAGAGCAGGCAGTGGCCGTGGCATGGCCTTGGATCTTATTCTATATGCGAAGGGCTTTAAGAGAAGTGCTGCCATGATCTGAATCACCTTTAAAAGAGATCCCGTAGTCAGCCCCTGAGTGGCAAATGGGCACAGAGGAACCAGGCTGGAGGCAGGAAGGCCAGTTAGAACTATGCATTTGTCAAGGTGAGAAATGAGGTGGCCTGAATGGGGGTTGTTGTAGGAACGAGGAAAGAAGTGATTGAATCGGGGATATGTTTTGCAGTAAAGAGGACAGGACTTCCTAAAGCAAGAGAATGGGTTGTTATGTGAAAGAAGGAGCAAACCCAGCTCCGAGGTTTGTGGCAAGAGCAACTGTGTGGATGGCAACACCATTTATTAAGGTGAGGAAGGTTTGGGAGCCGGGAACTGGTCGGGAGAGGAAAATCGATAGGTCTGTTTTGAATGCGTTATGCCTGGGATGCCTATCAGACATCCAAGGTGGGACATCTCATGTGCTTAAGGAAGATGGGGAGGAGGAGGCAGGGGAGCCGGCTGGCACAGGATTGGCGCACAGCTTGGAATGCGGCTCATGCGGCTGAGCATCTGCCACACGCTGGGCACTGAACTCCAACTCTCACGTGCAGTGTCTCAGTCCACCCACACTCCAAGGGAGGTGCAATTTCCTGAAATGATGTAGAGCTTAAGAGTGAGCATGGCAGTCTATCTGCACTTGTGCCCCAGTTCCACCTCTCCTGTCTGTGTGAGCTTGAGCAGGTCACTTACCCTCTCTAGGTCTTTGTTTCCTCATCTGGAAACTGGAAATAGTAATACAACCCTTATGAGGAGTAAAAGAGGCAATAATGCATGTGAATATCAAATCACAGCATATATAACAATCACTAAACAGTAGGTATGATCATTACAATTTTTTACTTTCATTCTGTTGTGGATAGATTGGGTCCTACAAAAAGGATGTGTTCTGCTCCTAACTCCTGGCACCTGCGGAGGTGGAGTTAGGGAGCAGGGTCTTTGCAGAGGTAATGAAATTAAGATGAGGTCATACTGGATATGGGTGGGTCCTAATGCAATGACTGCTGTCCTTAAAGAAGAGGGACTTTGGACACAGAGACAAACAGAACACCGTGTGAAGACGGAGCTGTTCCTGCCACCAGCCAATGAAAACCAGGCATTTCCAGCAACCACCAGAAGCTCCCTCAGAGGCAGACTCTCCCTCAGACCCTCCAGCGGAATTCAACCCTGCTGACACCTTGATTTCGGAAATCTAGCTTCCATAACTGCAAGGGGATACATTTCTATCATTTTAAGCCACCCAGTTTGTGGTATTTTCTTACAGCAGCCCTAGGGAACTAATACAAGTTCTGTTTTACAGATGAGGAAATAAAAGTTCTAAAGAGGCTCTCCTAAGGTCTCATGGCAAAAAGTCAGTATCCCTGTGTCCCTGGAAGAGTAATATGCTTCCTCCATTCAGCTCCTGTGAAGTGTCATGCACACTATCAGGATTTCACCTTGCAAATGACTTTTCAATGCCCTACAGGCCCCACAGTCCATGGAGGAGACAGACAGAAAACTGAACAAACTGAATTAGGTGCTGACACCAAGGTCGAAGGAAAAGGGTTATGGGTGTGTGTAGAGAGAGCCATTCTGACAGGCAGGTGTCAAGCATTTGACAAGACATGTGAAGGAATCGCTGGGTGTGGAATAGCAGATGGAAGGAGTGGAATGGTCAGGCAGGCTGGGCCTGTTTGCACAAGCTGCCTGGCACTGTGCAAAACACTTACATGCATCACCTCCCTGAGTCCTCAGGTCAGCACTTTGAGGAGGTGTTATTTCCCATGAATCCAATAGGTAGAACTCCGAGGTTTGAGGGGCTAAGTCACTAGCCCCAGGTCACATGGTCAGTGCCTACAAACAGGACCTGTAGGTAGTTCTTGAGCCAATGACCACTCTTGTAACCCTTATGCTACACTGGTTCTCATCTCGGTTACAGCCACCTGGACTTGGAAAAGCAATTACCCTCCCCAAGGCTCAGTTTCCCCATCTACAACCTAGGAATGGCAAAAATCATACCCGATGGTCAATGTGTACATTATCCCTTCCTGAACAACAGCCCAATGTCCTCAGGTGAGCCCCTACGATGCCCACAAGGCCACAGAGACACCAGATCAATGATGGTACTATGAGAATCCCCCCCAGGGCCTCCTGAATGTTGACAGTGGAAGAACAAAAAGTATGCCACCTCTCTGCAGCATTTTCAGCGGACCAGAGGGGGAAAAGCCAATGTGGGGGTGGGTAAGATATTCTGAGAGTTGGTCAAAAACAAACAAACAAAAAAACGATATAAAAATTGAGAGTAAGTGTTCCTAGCAAAGAAGGGTTCACAGGAACATGGCAGTTTTATTTCAATTTGATGCTAGACACCTACGGTCTGCTTAGCAAAGACACCTGGCTGCCTAAGGGGATTGTCCATGCCCCTTGAAATGGAGCCCACATGGGTGTAACACATCCGGCCCAGGTCTAGGGAAGTTTTAAAGAAACAAAAGGCAGCTGGCTGAACTTAGGGCAAAGAAGGTAGGAGTATAGCATGGATGGCTCTGCCGACACAAAGAGTGGCTCCAATGTAGGGCCAGGATGCAGAGAAGCGGAAAGGGCCATGTATTGCTTATTTATGATGTGCTGGATTTTTCTAAGTCTGCCTTCACTCAAGTGAACACGTTGCTTTTGTTTCTATTTTGTACATCAGGAAACCAAGACAGAGAGATATTTAAACCCAAGGAATCATCCTTAAAGTGTGTGCTCTTAATCACTATTCTACACAACTTCTTAAAGTCTAGCCCACCACAAGGAACAAGGAGAAAAATAAAATTGAGTCACCTGTCAGAAGATGTCAAGCTAGCTTTCCCCCTCAGAAAGAACATAAAATAACCCAGCAGTGTATGGGATCAGGGACACAGGAGTGAGCGGGCAGCTTATTCTGTTGGGTTTCTCGCCCTGCAGCCGGAGGAAGATTAGGCGCATTTCTGGTGGATCCGAAACCTGATGGGCGGGGGCTCTCAGAAAGGAAACCAACCGCTGATGCTGGTGAGGAAGTTATTCACTGTGTTGCTTATTTGTGCCCAGAATGGTTGATACTTAAAGGTGCGTTGATCAGATGAAGACCAAAAAGCGAAGAACATGCAAATATTGGAAACCCCACAGATTTCACAAGATTGTATTCCCTGTATCCTCTAGAGAGCAGCCTGCACACAGCAAGGCCACCTCGAGGTGGAGTGCTCACCCTGTTCGCGCCTGGCGTCTGCGTGCATCAGAGGAGATGCATGGTGGCGTGGAAGGGAGCAAGCCTTGGCAACCCCCAGAAGTGTGACCACGAAGTGTTGAGGAAAGAGCGCTTGTCCGCAGCCGCATTCATGAGCCGTCTCTACTCACTCACAGGACCCACTTTTTCAACAATGGTAAGGAGTCCAGGAGCCAATTAGGAAAGCCCTAGAATTGTCTTAGTATAAAGAACTGGAATTAGGCTCCAGCTGTGTAAATTTAGGTGAGTGGCTTAACCTTCCCAGGCTTCAATTTCTTCTACTCCAAAATGAGATTAATTATAGTGAGTGCTGTTAGAGGGATTGAATCAAATAATGTATGTCAAACACAAGAGTACTGGACACATCAGACATGCTCAAAAAATGACAAGCAATAATTTTTGTTAATGTTTTTTTTTTTGCTGTTATTATTATTGAAGTTCTCTGCAAGAAATCTAGGGTGAGAGTGTGTGTGTGTGTGTGTGTGTGAGTGTGTGTGCGCGCGCGCGCATGTACATATCATTAACAAAGCAACATCACAAGGTACTCTTTGCTAATTGTCACTGGAAAGCCTGCACGGAGGAGGGGATGATTGATCTGGGCTTTCAAAGAAGAGTTGACATTGATCAGAGAAAGAAAAGAGTGAGGGTCTTCCAGACAGAGACATCTGCATAGACAAAGGGTGAAATTACCTCAGATTTTGGTAAATAGTAGAGCCCGATGCCTCCGTGGCAGAATTGCCTGGTTTCCTGGTTGTTTCAGAGTCCGTGCTTTGCCTACTAAACGACACAATAAAGTCCTCAGCAGCTGCCACATTTAAAACTCTAGTTCTCTCTCCTGACCTCTCTGGTTCAGCCCCAATGGCCACATCATGGCACCCCAGCGAGTGGAATCTCCATTCCTCTCTGGTGTCCAGTTAGGCCAGCTGATGAGCTAGGGCCTCTGGGATTCTGCCTTGGGGTCGGGGGTGGGTAAGAAATCTCCTGCGAAAAAACAACCCTGAGGGTAAAATGTTTGGTCTTGATCAACCAACAACACCTGAGCCGCCAGTGAGGCCGTGTGGTTTGGAGAACAGCTGGTGCCTCAGATTACTCCCCGAAGCTGGCAAGCTCCAATCATTCCCTCAAACCCAAGCTTCAGATTGCCCCTGTTCTAGAGGCAGGACCAAGAGTAAAATCAACACCAGGCTTCCAGAGGGTGCCGCTTATGACCCATGCAACAGTCACTGGAAGGTGGGAGGGGTCTCCTCAGCTCCACACAGAACAAAGTGTGGCCTCAGGACAGCAGAGGATCCAGAACAACCATAAATTTATTGAGCCAGACACCAAGACACTAACACTCTTTAAAAAAACAAAAGAAAAAACAAGCCCAACACCAGCCCTACATCACCAGGGGCAGCAGCAGGCACAACAGCAAAGGCTAAGCGGTGCCGACTGCCACCTGTGCGTGCAGTGGAGACAGCGCCCCCTCCAGTCACCAGGAGCACCAGCTGCTGTGGTGACAGAGCTCCCTGGGGCTTGGAGGGCTCTGGGGGCTTGGCAGCAGGGGTGGCCAGAGGAAGGAAAACTGGCAACACCAGTAGAATTAAAGGACTTAATCCTTTCTTTGGATGTTCCCAATAACCCTCGAGGCGGGACCCACAGAGTTCCAAAAGTCTTTTCTGGGTGAGGGGTAGCCAGAATATGAGTAATTATTATCATTTATTAATATTCTTCAATAGTAAAGAATAATATTCTTATTTCATTTGTTTATTAGACAGATGCTCACTGAGCATCCGCTATTTCCAGACACTGTGCTGAGTGCCAGCAACATATGGGAGAATAAAACAGACTCAACCCTGCCCTCAGGAATTTACAGACCAGTGGGCAAGATAGACGCTGGCCAAGAGAACAGAGAAATAAGCAACTAATCACAAATAAATGAAGTCAAGTTACAGGAACATAAATCAAGACACGGTAATGGAGAAAAAATAAGGAGGGCATCTACTTAGATTGAATGGAGAAGATCTGTCCAAAAGGTGACATCTCAAATGAGTCATGGAGCATTGCAAAGGAGCCGGTCATGAAAAATGCAGAGAGGGGAGCATTCTGGAGGCCTGAAGAAGGGAAAGATGTATTTAAGGACCTGAAGGTGGCCAACGAGGCTGGAGGTGGAAAGGGACCATGTTATTACTACCTGCAGGTTGGTATAATCTGGAGAAGAAATGGATACCATGAAATACTGATATTAATATCCCCATAATAATAATGATAATAACTCCCACTTATACAGTCCTTTATATTTCATAATGCACTTCCTGTCTACTTTCTCCTTGAGTTCCCAATCCACACTCCTGAGTGTGACAAAGCAGACACTAATACTTCCATTCATATGAGATAACTGAGAGCAGAAAGGTTGTGTCACACCCAAAATATAGTCAATGTTAGAGAACCAAAGCAGCAGACTTGGAGCTCTAAGATCCAAGTTCATGTTGCCTTGACTCACTACGGTCATCATTTAATGCCCCAGATCCCAGAATTTAATTCTTGTCTTCCATAAATCCTCGGAGGCCCACGCAGAACCACAACTCCTTGGTAAGAGGCTCTTGCCCCTAGACCAACAGGACCTGTGCAAAGCGCCTGTCTTCTACTTTGGATGCTTCCTGTAAACAGGACTCATTTTCAATGTGACTCTAATAATCAAGAAAATAAATTAGATCCCAGAATCTCTTTTACTCTGGATAATAGCTCATTCCAGGAAGTCATTAATGCAGTAAATCAAACTCACAACTGTTGACACCATGAAAGCGTGTTGTTTACCTTCCTTTGATTCAGCTGAGTATCAATTAGCTCAGTGATATTTACATAAATATCTCGATTTGGAGGGCGGAATTGTCCATCTGCCTCTGGAAAGATTTAATTAGGTTCATGTTGCTAAGGAAGGAGAAATTAATCCTTTTCAACATTAACCTTTCCATTAAAATATGTTTTGCTATGTATTGTGTAACATGTCTTGTTATGTAAATCAGAAAAACTGGAACATTTCAGGCTGGGGAAACAATGTCTTTTAGGATGAAAACACATCTCTCTTTCTAAATCTTGAAGACAGATGCATACTTTTATGCCTTCATATATACAGTTCCTCTTTGTGAGGGTTTCCTTCAACTCAGCTTCTTGAAGGCATCTCTTTGATGTTGTATGTGTCCTTCAGTCTGCAGGGAGCACTCATGGCCACTCTGCTCACTCCTGCTGGCCTCTCCTCTCACCTGCACATTTTCCCCCTCAAAATGTGAGGCCTTCCCGGGATCCCCGAGGAAGACCAGGACCCCGTGTCATAGACCTTCAACACCTGTGCCCTTTCCCTTCAGGGAGCTCCTCACTTAAAGTAGCTCCTCCATGTGTGTCTCACCCACACAAGTGTCCACCCCATGACCACAGAGATCATAGATTCCTCATCCACTGCTGTTTGGCTGGCACCTAGCAAAGTGCCCAGCACATGGAAGGCCGTCACTAACTGTATGCAGAAGGAATGAATACGCAAAACCAGAATCATTAGGTAGCAGTTTCATCGTCATCTCACAGCTGACCCCTCCAGCTCACAGAAGCAAACATTTTGCTAAAGCTATAGATATTACAAAAGCAGAGATGGGATTAAATGCAAAGCATCTCCCCTTCCTCTTATCTACCCTGTGGCATGAACAGGAGCTTCTGCTCCCATATTATCCCCCTTCGTGAACCCTGTATAGCCGGGTGAGCTCATCGAAGACTCCCTGATATTGCTCAGTTCAAACTTTCCAAGATCTTGCTATTGAAGGAAAATGTTTCTTCGTCTTCATTCCTTGCAATTTTCTTCATCTCTTTTCCCTAGTCTATGATCAGGTATTTCTCACCTCCTAGAAACTTTCCATGAGGGTCAAATGTTTTCATATAATTTCACTCAACCCAAGGTGGGGAGAATAATTATAATTATTATAGTCACCACTTAACAGATATCTACCCAGGCATTGCTCTGGGTTCTTCTTACATAAATCCCTAAGCTTACAACAACCCTGAAATTTAGGCATCATTGTAGGTGACAAAACAAAGACTCAGAGAGGAATGTGATCTGCCCTAAGTCACATAGTAAGCCTGGAATTTTAGACTCAGATCTGTCTGTCTCCAAAGCCCTCCTGATTTGCCATCATACCATGCTGTGTCCAAGGTCCTACTCAACCAAAGCACCAGTGCCGAGTAAAGTATTAGGTCTTCCGTTACAACACTCTTAACCCAACTGGCCAACGTTAAAATAGCTCAGAACAGCTGATCTAAAACATGTGACTGTTTGTGTCACATCAGCCCTCTGTGAATTGGTTGAACAAAACTTGAACATATAGAGCAGAGATCAGCAAACTTTTTCTGTAAAGAGCTGGACAGTACATAATTTTGGCCTTGCAAGTCATACGATTCTGTTGCAACTTCTCAGCTCTGCCATCATAGAAAGAGCACCCATAGACAAGATTTACTGATTGGATACAGGTATGTTGCAAGAAACTTTACAACAGGGGGAAAGATGGGTTTGGCCCACTGATTTGCTGACCTCTGAAACAGAGAGAAAGTAGACTTGATGTTTTTCCCTCCCTACATTAAGCATATAATTTAATCCTCATGATGCTTCTTTAAAGGAGGTCTGAGTATTACCTTCATTTTAAAGGCAAGGAAACTGAAGTCCCAGGGGACAAAGAAATTGAGGCCCAAGGTTTCACAGCTATTAACTGTGCCTCTGTAGCCCAGAGCACAAGCAGGTCTTCAGCTCCCCAAGCTGGGCTGTTTTCATTGTGTGTTTCCTTATTTTCCCTTTAAACTGAGAATAACTTTAAATTGATATTGTGTCAGAATCCCTAGCCCTTCAGGGACCCTCAACATCCCCAAATTCACAGTGTTCCTCTTTCCTTCCCCAACGAAGACCTCCTATGGTGACCTATTATACAAAGGTTCCAGGAACCAATTTCCCTAAAGAAGTGACAAGAAGTGACAGAAAGAGTCATGGTACCTTGAGAACTGCCTGGCACATAGCTAGTGATCAATAGTTCCATAGTGAATGATTTAAGTGAATGAGTGAAATTAACATAAAAATGTCAGTTGTGTTGCCTTGGGTTAAGGCAGATTATTAGAGAAGAACTGGGGCTTTGGGTCAGATCTACCTCCTCACAGTCCTAATCTTGTCTCTTATTAAGCAAATAACCTAGGGAAAGTTACTTAACATTGCTGCACCTCCATTTCCTCATCTGTAAAAATGCCAGTGATTCTAGTGCCACTTTAATAAGTTGTTCTGAGGTGTAAATAATAATGCATGTAAGATACTTAGCTCATGTTATAACTCAGCACACAGTAGCAGTTGTGATGACTATGTTCAGTATTACTACTTAGTGCACTTGCATTTAAGCTCTCACTGGCTTCTATATCCATCATTTCCCATCCTGAAGAGAAGAACCACGTACACTGGTTAGGGGTACCAAGTCCTGCTGTATAACATTACTATATTGAGTCACTAAATACATTAGTGTGACCATGGCGTTATCCACCACCAAATCCATCCTCACAGGCCAAAAGTCTGAAAACCTCATAGTATGAAGTCATACTAATATTGGAATTATAAGATAGCAAAACTGACAGATGTATACCAACTTAGAGAATAAAGGGAAGCAATAACAAATAAAGACAGTTTTATTTACGAGGGATTATGAGATTTTTTTCCAATTTTTTGGTTAGTTTTTATGGAGTTCCATTGTGGTAGCCACAATGTTACTTACGAAATAAGAAGAAAAAACAAACTAAAAATTCAATGAACTGACATTTAAGAATCAATGATATTTAGCAGGGAGAAAAACACACCATCCTCTAAAAAATAGGAAATTATTGGCAGGGCACAGTGACTCATGCCTGTAATCCTAACACTCTAGAGGTGGGAGGATTCCTTGAGGCTGTGAGCTTCAGACAGCCTGAGCTAGAGCAAGACCCCATCTCTGCAAAACATAGAAAAACTAGCTGGGCGTGGTGATGTGTACCTATCGTCCCAGCTACTCGGGAGGCTGAGGCAGGAGGATCTCCTGATGTCACTACATTCTAGCCCGAGTGACAGAGCAAGACTCTGTCTCAAAAAAAAAAAGGAAATTACTCTTATTAGCCTAAGCATTCATGAGATCACTACTTTGCTAACTTTTAAACAGTTTATTAATTGTTTTTTCCTAAAATCTCTGGTGAATTTCAACCTTACTGCTTGTGGGCTATGCAACAGGCTGCTTAGCTGATTTCTTTCTCCTTTCCTCCCATGTTTGTTCCTGATTTCCATTCAACAGAGGAGCAGTGAAATAACTGGGCTGTTCATAGGAAACACTGATGATCATTCCTCTGAGTTATGTCTGCCCCATCAGACAGATTTCACTGGACTTCCCAGAACTGTACAGAGGGACAGTTCTCAGGCACAAGGTCATCCACTTGTTATTCCAAATAACCAGGCGGCTCATTGACAAATTAAGCAGCAGGCCTTCAGTTTTCTGAGTTCTCTTGTTTTACAAAATTTCCATTCCCACAAAAGAGGTGTAGAGAAGTGTTATATGTCATTCCCTTAGGCCACGGTATTCACTTGTTCCCAAAAGGACACCCTGCATACATGCAGTCAGCAGAGCTGGGTTTGTGTTCAGTCTGCCATTCATTAACCATGGGACCTTGGGAAAATCACTTAATTTTTCTCAGTGTCAATTACGTTAACTACACTACCAACCTCACCAATATCATGTATATGAAATGGTTTTTATCATAATTATATTTTCTTTTCTGAAGCACAAACTGAGCACTTACTAGGTGCCAGGCATTCTGATCAGTGTTTAGGACACAGGAAGGAAAGACATAGAATATGCACTATTAGAGAAGACAGACAGACACACAGATAATCAGAATAGGGGGTGCCAGGGGATCATCATTGGCATGTTGTGAGGTGGGCCACCCCACTACTCTTAGGGCACAGAAAGGGTCATAAGACATGATGTCTCAGTTGCTTCCTGAAGAAGAGTGAAGGAAGCAGGACAGTCTGAGCAGCAGGAAGAGCTTGGGCAAAGACACCCATCAAAGAGCTCCACGCATCTTGGGAAATGGCCTGTGGCTCATCAGGGCTAAAGCCTAAGGAAGCACGTGAGGAAGAGGTAGGCATAATAAATATAAAACTATATTGCCTGGCCTGCCCTGCACATGGACAGAGCATCCTCCTATGGCCAGAGGGACTCATGATGTCACAGATGCAGGGAAGAGGGGGGACAGGGTGCAGGTGAACTCTGGGGAATTGAGGGGTACAGTTGTGCACCATCAGTTATCTTATGAGACTTTTTACTAGAATATCTCTTACACAACCAAATACATGCCTCATGTATCTGAGCTCTGCAACATTGTCCCACCAAGATATTTCACCATTCTCTCCTATTCATGAATCTCAAGTTGGGTGAAATATAGTTCTCTCTATTGTTTCTGCAACTATCCTATATCTTACGGAATAAAGTGTGTGTCTTCCAGTGAGTTATGCAGTGGTAAAACACACAGACATAATATGATTCCAGGCAATAGCAAAGAAATAGTTTTTCCATTCTCTTTCACAATGTTATTATGGTTAAACGTAAGATATTGGTTAGGATTTTAAAATACTGAAAATCACTATTGGATCCTACTCATTGCCTAAAAAGACATACTAATCCTCCGTGGAGCCAACGCAAGCTCCTGGGGCACGGGGACCCTGTCTCATTCATCGCTGCCTCCCTGGCACTCACGGCAGTGCCCACACAGAGTGGGAACACACTGTCAGCCAATAGTTTGCTCACTGAGATAGACTTTCAAAGCTTTAAAGGGCTTTGGGTTTGCTTCATTTCACATCAGTCTAATTTCGCTAAAAAATTCTTAGAATTTCAAATGGACATGTTGAAAATTCACGCTTTCATTCACTTTTAATGAGAACTTTCTTTTTTCAAGAATAATCTGCAGGCTGCCTTACAAGTAATTCCACAGCCATCTGGAAGACTTGTGCTGCTACTTAGAAGTGCTAAAAGGGATATATATGGAGGCTGGCTCCCGATGAAATTGGAAATGAGGGAAGCACGCATTAGCAACACATGCCTGCCTCCCTGCCTCCTGTCCTTCCCCTGGAGTCCCCAGAACTCTGGGCACAGATGCCATGCACGCCTCCAAGTCACACAAATGTTTTAGGGATTTAAGACATGGCTCTTCTCACAGATATATTTTATTTTACCAAGGACACTGGAGGAAGAAATACTTATTTCTCCTTATACTTATTCCTCCTTATACCTCAATACTTATTCCTCAATACTTATTCCTCCCTATACCTCAACAATGGGAGCATGTCAGGCATAATGATTCCAGGCAAGGAAAGATACTCAGAAACAAAATAATCCATTCAGTGCTCCAGAAATCATAAGACATCAGCCAACTGTATCCATCCACAAGAACAGTCCTGGTTATCCATTCAGTATACATCCTTGGAGCATTTTAATAGGTGTCAGGCACTTTTCTTTGCACTGAAGAAACAAAAATGAGAAATCCATGACCCTAAACATGAGGAGCACATGCTCTAGGGGCATAGAATGCCATCACCCAGACATCCGAGTTTGCTGGGGAGGGAAACCATTACCGAGACACAGATACATACTAAACTGTGTACTGTAAGTGTAGTGCCATGACAGAGGTCAGCAGAGATCCCCTCAGGCTCTACGGGGACATCTGAGGAGCCTGGTGGAACAGAAAACAGTCACTCCAAACCTGGAAACCAGGGCAGCATAGTAACAGCAGATAAGGCGGAGACCGCATCACGGTCCCTGCAATCACACACCAGACAGACAAAAGGATCCAAGAGAGGAAGTGCAGGGCAAGAAGGACAGCAAATGCTGCCCTG
Organism: Avahi laniger; assembly: GCA_963575035.1. Classification (NCBI taxonomy): domain Eukaryota; kingdom Metazoa; phylum Chordata; class Mammalia; order Primates; family Indriidae; genus Avahi; species Avahi laniger. Next base: position 8,697 of record CAUYSK010007730.1, on the reverse strand, counting down.
TGGTTGGTTCATCAGGATGAAAATGTAAAGGCCCCTCGGGGATAATTTAAAGGCCGGTCCAGATAGGAAGTTTAGTGCAGCGGTTAAGAGCTGATATTCCGAAAGAAGACCACCATGGTGCAAATTCCAGCTCTGCAACTCATCAGCTATGTGACCTTGAAGAATTGAGTTAGCCTTTCTTTGCTTCAGTTTTCTCCTCTTTAAGATGGGGATTATAAGAGACCTAACTTCTAAAGTTATGATATTTAAATGAGCTTGTGGACTTAAAGCACTTACACAGTGCTTTGACATTATTAGTTATCATTACTATTATAAAGAATGTGGACTACAAAGGCAGTGTTTTGTCTGTTTGTTTCTGGTATCTAGTAAACGTGTATTTATGTATTTAGTCATTCATTTAACAAACACTTATCAAGGGTGGCCATGTGCCAAGCGCAGGTAGGTGTGTCCTTGCCTGCCAGAGGTTCGTCGTCCCATCGAGGGAAGCAGACAGCAAAGACAAGCTGTGCTGGGATATTATCAATGTCTGCAGAGGACAGGGTGGAGGGGGAGGGGAGATGACACAAGGCAGGACATGAACAGTTAGGCCCAAAGTAATTGAGAAATATTTTGACGTGAGCCTTGGTTTGTGGGCCTTGGTTTGTGACCTTTAAGATATCCAAATCCAAGTGTTTGTCCCACTAAACGGGACCCTGGGATAATGGAACAGAGAAGAGTCCTGTGAGCCCAGAATGAGCACGGAGATGGTATAAGGGATCGTTGGTGTCATCTGCTATTTACCCAAAATACAGCCCAACAGCGGAAGCACCTGGTGACAGCCCAAGGCCTTCCTGAGAGGACAGTGCCGGTGTCAACGCAGCAGTGAAATATTTCAGCTGGATGGCCTGGCTTCTGAAACTCTCCAACTAGGAAGCATGGAAATAGAACCCACAGGGGGCCATCTCGGGAGAAGGGGGAAAATGGAAGAGAATTCATGCCATTCTGTAAAGTCAGGGGACTCTGTCTGAAGGCACAAACAGGGTCTTATGAGCCAAAAAAATAAAATAGCTCCTAGGGTAAATTGCTGATGGGGGTCGAGAGGGCTTAGGCTGCTGTGCTAAGCAGAGTGTGTATGAGCCTGTTATGTTCTATTAGCGGGACCAAAGTTCAGTGCCAGCCGATCATACTTAGTTCAGCATTCATGTCCTCAGTGCTAGACAAGCCACATCCTACGAAGGATCCCCAAACTCCAGTCAAGAATAAAACTCCACACTTTCTTTTAAGGATATTATAATCCAGGCATGTTAGACAAATGTCATCCAGCTTCTGACCTTTATGGGAAGGGCTGATGGTCAGTTGGGGCAGGAAAGGAAAATGACGGAGGGAGGGATGGAGAAAGACAACGGAGGAAACCGCAGCACATTTGTGTATGTCTTGTCTCCCCGGTTAAAGGGAAAATTCCTGAAGGCCAAGCCTAACTGCCCCTCCCTGGCTCTGTCAAGAGGCTAAGCACATAGTAATCCTTAAATCTACTTACTAAATTTAAGCTGCAAAACTCTCCTCTATGCAGAAGCCTAACTTTGGCTCATGAACAGCCCAGAAGATGAAGCTGATATTGGTTTGCTCCAAACAATACATATGTTTCCCTTCCAGCTGATAAATACTTTCCCCTTGAAATTCTTGAGTGATTCTAGCCCACTGGCTATTTTAAGACCCAGATTTATTATTTTTGTTCCTGCTCCTAAAAGATTCTGAAGATTTTATCCTTCTCTTTTATTACCTTCACACATCCTCCCACCTAATTTACGAAAAGAGCATAATTTGGGGTCGCTTTCATGTGCCAGCCCCATCTAAAGATAGCCAGCCACACTTTATGAGGATAACACAGTCCTGTTGTGGCTGGCAGAATCTGCGTCTTAGGTCAGCAGACACATTGTGGGGGCCACAGGGGAGCAGAGGAGGAACACGCTGTTTAGCTCCCTGTTTATGATAGTTGTCCTTTGAACGTGCCATTTTAGAAGAACTTCTTTCAATTGAGAAAATGACATAAATTTGATACGACGAAGAAAGTATGGTGTGATCAGGGGAAAAAATGCTCTTCTAGGATCTGTGTTTTCTGATGCAGATCCACAATGACTGTTTAGCAAAGGGAAGGACAAAAATGTCATTACATTATAAGAAACTGACATTGTAGCCCCTAGACTATTTGTTAGAGATTAATGAGAAATAGATTCTCATTTTTCTGTGTGTTTCGGTCCCAGCTCAGAGAGCTTTTTTCCTGGAAAAATAATACAATAGGCAGAAGCAACTCCTAAATGGATTCAAAGAAGCTAGTAGAAAGGGGGCTGTGTCCAGCAAGAGTAACCAGTAGTATTCACATAATAAAATGAGGCTGATAGAATTAGAAGATTGCCTTTTAGAAGCCATCAATATAATAATGGATACAGGCAAGAATCACCAATGGATGTTTTTCCAGTTACCATTGCTGGAGAGCAATTATCCCAAATCTCTAGGTCTTAAATACCCATTTTATTTCATGCATGATTCTGTGGATCAGGAATTCAAGATATCATCTGGGAAGTTCTTGCTTGCAGCCACTTATGTGGTTGCCCATGACAGATGGAGCTTCACTCACCATTAAGGCTCAACTGGGCTGTAGCATTCAAGGTGCGTCACTTGCATGGTGACAGTGGGTGCTGGTTGTTGGCTGGTAGCTCAGCTAGGCTGTTGACCATGCCCACTCTCGGCCTCCCCAGCACGACAGTCTCAGGGAGATCAGAGTTCTCACATGGTGCCTCATTTTTTCAAGGCCAGCAGCCCAAGAGGACAAAGCAGAACCTGTGTGACCTTTACTGAGATAGCCTCAAAGTCACGCAGCGTCACTTTCCCTGTACTCTAGTGGGCAAAGCCATCAAAGCCTCACCCAGATTCAAGGGGACAGAACACAGACCCCACTTCAACAGGAGGGGTCTCAAAGACTTTCAGAGACATGTTTTATAAACTGCCAATGTGTACCACTGGGTCGAAGTTTATTGAAGAAAAGGATATATACTCAGTCTCAAAATATTTCTCACATTTAAGAAAACAAAAATAGATACTTTTACAGTGGAGAAATCTGGCAGACACCACCTTAGCCAAAGGATCAAAGTTATTTTCACCAATAATGGGAAATATCACACTGTGTGCCTCCTAATACGGTGTGCCGAGGGAACACTTGAATGTAAACAGGAGCAAACAGTAAGACCGACCGTAATGGAGGGACATTCTACAACACAACTGGCCTGTGCTCTTTAAAACACCAGTGGAGCTGGAGCAGATGCTGTCAGGGCCCAGCCCACATCGCCCTCAGCACTCGTCACTCCAGCACTTTCATCTGGAACACTCCGGGGGCAAGCCGGGAACGCTGAGGCCGCTGGAGCAGCCTTCATCCAACAGTGGATGGGACGTAGGATAAGGACCCCCACTTTCCTGCTCATCCACGGGGTGGAGAAACTCTGGGGCATTGTCTACACTGCTTCCTAGAGTTCCACATAGGAATTTGAGCTTCTGTTGTCTACATTGGTGACATGCTTGCTAACACACTCATATGGGTTCCTTTCCCTCTCTAGTCCCACTTCCCCATTCCCTAGTTGTGTTTGCTAGAATCACCTCCCAAATACCCTACTGCATTCTAACCCAGGCCTCAGCATCTATTTCTTTCTGAGAGAACCGGATGTGACACAGTCGTGTAAGATGGAGGAGAAGCCGAGGATGCACCTGAAGCAGAGGACAGCGCAGAGACACAGCCACAGATGCCACGTGTGGGTTTGGAGTGGAACTGAGACTTGGAAAAATGCTATGGATCACATTATTGGGATAATTAGCAAAACTTGAATATGGGCTGTAGAGAAGACAATAGTATATCAGTGTTAAGTTTCCAGAATTATATAATTCTATTACAGTGACACAAGAAGATGTTCTTAGTCTTGAGAGATGAATGCTGACATAGTTGGGGTAAAAGGTCATGAGGTCCATAGCTTATTCTAAAATGGCTTAACAAATAATAAGAAGAAGATGAGAGTTTTTTAAATATGACAAAATATTAACAATTGGTGAATATAAGTGAATATCATTAGCAATTAGTAAATATAGGTGAATATAGGCTTTGTTCTTGCAACTTTTCTGATCCTTTGAAATTATCTTAAAAATTTACAAAGTAGTACTAAAACTTTTTAAAACAATCAATGTAATAGAAATTAGAGGAAAGGTACATATCAAAATGGAAAGGGCCCGGCGCGGTGGTTCATGCCTGTAATCCTAGCACTCTGGGAGGCCGAGGCGGGCGGATTGTTTGAACTCAGGAGTTCGAAACCAGCCTGAGCAAGAGCGAGACCCCGTCTCTACTAAAAATAGAAATAAATTAATCAGACAACTAAAAATATATAGAAAAAAATTAGCCGGGCATGGTGATGCATGCCTGTAGTCCCAGCTACTCGGGAGGCTGAGGCAGAAGGATTGCTTGAGCCCAGGAGTTTGAGGTTGCTGTGAGCTAGGCTGACGCCACGGCACTCACTCTAGCCCAGGCAACAGAGTGAGACTCTGTCTCAAAAAAAAAAAAAAAAAAAAAGGAAAGTATCCATAGCTACTTTTTTTTAATATAGCTATGATCTTCCTACCAGGTAACAGACATATGATATTATAAGAGATATAACATGCTAAAGACACATCAAGTAGTTCTCAAATTTTAGCTAAATGTGAAGTTATCAGTCTTATGGTGGTTTATTAAGGCAAATCAGAAAAGAAACTAATATTTCTTGATGATGCCAGATGATGTTCATACATTCTTGCCCTTAATTGTAATGTCCACGTGACTGAGGTTGGTAGTTTTTGCATTGCTGTGAGCTGCAGGGAATTTCACAGCGTTCTCACTTTGCTTCAACAGGTGAAGGTGTTGTTTCTTTAGGCTCAGAAAGATTAGGCAACTTTCCCAAGATCTCACAGCTAAAGAGCGACAGAGCCACAATTCCAACTCTGGTCTGTCTATATCAGAGCCTTTACTCGTTTCCCTACTCAAAATTGCCACACCTAATTTTCAATAAAGAGATAGAGATGTTGCCAGCTCATGTCTATTCTTTGGGAAGTTTAATCTTTGACAGCAATGCAGGTAACTATAACATAGTCAGCACTGACCTGTATGAGCCGCTGGGTGGACTCCACATGGCAGCCCCATGTCCTTAGACGAGGCGAGAAGAAGACTTAAAGGAAATGCCCCCGTGTGCCTGGCTGATGTTGAGTTTATATCCCACTCTCCTTCATAAGGGAAGGGAGCATTCGGGTGGTGGCTACAGAGTGTCTTGGGCTACAAGCTCACCATGAGCCAAAGCTGCTGCCAAGGAAAGTTAATCTGAATTTGAATTTGAATCACTGAAAGTCTAGTGTATTTTATTATTTTATAGAACTCAGAGAAACCTTAGCAATCTAACCTGCTAATTTTTAGAGATGAGGAAATTGAGGCCCAAGAGAGAAGGATGGCTCGGTTGGAGCAGCAAGCTAACTAGCAGGATAGGCGAGCACTCAGACATTGGAATCCCGCTCCTACTCCCCTGGAAAGGTTTGCTGGCATTCCCAGGCTCAGTTTTTTTTTTTTTTTTTTTTAAATCATGTTCTTCCTCTTTTATTGAACTAGAAATGCTCTGACAAGCTTGGAAATGTTAATAGACCACCTGAGAGAGCTGGTACCTAATGCAGCTGAAAATATCAAAAAGTATGACTTCATATGTAGCTGATATGCTTCCAAAGGGCAGTCTTAGGAATCGGTTCGGAGGGGGACAAGTGCAGCTATTAACCATGTGGAGACTCAGGCCACATCAGGCCCTGCTTAAGGGCCCATTAAACTGATGGTGGGAATGAGGAGATCAAAAGAGCCTGGGACAGAGACAAATTCCCCCAAACCACGCTAGGGAGATAGGAACCAAAACACCAAGAAATCGAGTACATCTTCACGCAGAGCCTTACAACATTGGAAAAAACCAGGTGTCTGAGGGTTTGGAGGAGTAAGAATATATTATATTATCTTGCAGGGAGCAGGGTATAAAATTTCAAGAAAAAAAAGCATGTGGAGGGGGAGTGATGAGGCAAAGTGTGTCTTTTATACAACTGATCCAACAGAATTTGATTTGCTCAGTTTTTAAAATGATACCCAGTCAGCTGGAAGGAAGTTCACAATCTGGGCAGTGGCTGCTCCAGTATATAAATATAATACTTTGCTTAAGTATATAAATATGTGTGTATACATGTTTGTGTCTATATATGTATATTGTGTGTATGTGTGTAGATGTACATGCATGTATTTCATGTGCTTATATGTGTATATATGTATTTGTATGTATATGTATATGCATGTTGTATATATGTATATATACATTTGTGCATGTGTGTATTGTGTGTATGTACATGTGTGTATGGGTATATTGTGTGTGTTTGTATTATGTATATGTATATATATTTTGTTTATATATGTATATGTGTGTTGTATGTATGCATATGTATATGTGTTTATGTGTGTTATGCATATGTATATGTGCATGTGTGTATGTGTGCATTGTGTGCATCTACATATGTTTGTATTGTACATGTGTATGTGTTTTGTGTATGTATATGTATAGGTGTGCTGTGTATATGTATATGTGCATTCGTGTATGTGTGTATTGCATGCATGTACATGTGTGTACGTGTATATTGTGTGTTTGCATTATGTGTATGCATATGTGGTTTTGCGTGTATATATGTATGTGTGTGCTGTATGTGTATGTATATGTGTATTGTGTATATGTGTGTATGTGTGTATTATATGCATGTATATGTGTATATGTGTGTATGTGTGTATTATATGCATGTATATGTGTATATGTGTGTGCTGTATGTGTGTATTGTGTGAATGTGTGTCAATTGTGTGTGTATATGTGCATTGTGGGTGTGTATAGAGTGTGTGTGTATTGTCTCTGACCCTAGTCTCTACTCCCCACACACTTTTCTCTCCCAGCAATAAACTTCAGGTCTATGGACTAGACCCATAGTCCTGGCAATTGGAATCCAGTTTTTTCTCTCTTCTCACTTGTGCTAAGAGAGATGAAATGCATATTTATAATTGAAAGAAGTCCAATCAGCAAAATAACTATGAAATTGCCCACTATTTGGCTCAGATTCATACACCTGGGCATTAAAGCAGCCCAGAATCTCATTTCCAAGTCACCACTGCCAGGTACTCTCTGGAGAAAGTGACTGATGCCAATAGAGGTCAGATTGTGGACATTTGCACAACAAATGGGTCAACTCTGTGTTTAAAACCCATCTACAACCCTTCTCATTGGTCCTAGGGGTGACAGTGTTTTGAATGTGTGATGGTGCTTGGAGGATGATAAATTTTATAAAGCAACCATCAGATCAACATGCTATTTGGCTCCATCAGATGTGCCAACATGATTGATGTTTGCCCATCAGTGGAGCCAAGAACTGATCGGCTGGCCCAGCATGTGTAAGAAAAACATTACCACTCTGAGTCCCACGACCTGATGAGAAACTTAGTAGGGGGCTGTTTTTATTATTGTTATTGTTATTATTCTCTCAAGGGGCCTCTGTGACTATTGAATTATAACTGATTTCCCTTGCAGTTTATTGCAATTTGCCACTTTGCTCCTCATGTCAAAAACCCAATATAATTTTCAGCCAAAAAAATAAGGCACTACATTATGATGATGGCACCAGCATTTCATCCATCAGCAGGGACTGAATGCATTACTTAACACATTTCAGAGGAATCTGTGATGAATTTGAAAGGTTGCCCTTTTGGAAAGTGCATACTTAAATCTTCAGATTATCATACAGGTTTGGGAAAAGCCTGGCAGCCTGGGCTGGTGGAGATGAGAAGGCCTTTTTAGAGCGTGGCCAGGATAGCCTCATACTCACTGACAGGCAAGGATAGGGATAATCAGAGTCAGCTGGAAGGAAGTTCACAATCTGGGCAGTGGCTGCTCCAAATCCCACAGCCACTGGCTTTGAAGAACCATCTGTCTAAAATTGATTGGCTCAGAGCACTGGCACACAGAGATAATGAATCCAAGGTCATAGGGTCAAGTTCATGTACGTCTGGGCCAACTAGCTTGGGGAGGGTGGTAGGGAACTATGAGTCCACAGCCACTGGATCTCCTCCAGCCCCCTGGTTTTGTGCACATACTGCACACAGAAAACTGGCGGGAGTGGGTGGGTAGCTGGTTCATTCAACTCAAAAAGCTTTGGTTGAGCTGCTATTTGAAAGCATTATGCCCTCCCAACTAAGTGGAGTTAGCAAAGACGGCAAGACTGATGCCTGTCCTCAAGAAGCCTATGTTCTGGTGGTTGAATCGCAGAAGTAAATGAGCAGTTTCCACGAAAGCCAGAATAAAAGAAGAAACCAAATGCTACAAAAACAAAGATGGGGGAGATAGCATCTTAGAGGGCAGGAGAGGCCCAGGGAAGGCTGCAAGGATCAGGTGATGGTTCCCTGGGCCTCTCAGGAAAAATTATTATTTTACCAAGGAGAAACAGGAAATGCAGTTGGGGTAAGTATATCCCCAGGTGTTTTTTGGATGGTGACCTAAGTTCCCTCCACTATAGGTCTCTCTGCTCCTCAAAAAGAATCTTCTCCAAAATAAACTACCCCTTCCAAGTTTCAGTAACTACTCAACTTTGTTCACCCATCAC